>JADLZL010000290.1:0-67759 GCA_015844335.1 Chrysopogon serrulatus | reverse complement strand
CGGCCGTGTTGTTCTGGACGTAGAGTGGATTGTACTTATGCTCGAGTTGAAAATTGTTGATGTGGCTGCTAAACTATGGGCCAAACCTGTTGGTACGTGGCTTAGTGGCAAGGAGTGAGTATTGTGTATTGTTTATAGATAAATAATCTTTGGTTGATTTTTGTGGCCATCTCGAAGAAAATAGCAGAGTGCTCTGGTTCTTTTGGACTGGATGGTGCTGCAGCGGCTCTTTTCTAGGCTGGACGGAGAATGGCCAAACTATATGTTGTTTTCGCTTGCGAGGTGAGATCGACCGCTTGCAACAAAGGGACGATATGAGTGATCAGATAGCTGTCAATGCAAAGAGATCTTGTATTCGTCATTTTGCTATTGTCATTGAACGGTGCAAGCACGTGAATTTCATGAAAATCCTACTTCCTCTACCGAATTTTATGTTGTTTGGCTGAGATCAGACCAAAATCCACCTCCTAAACTTACAACGGACTTGTGCCGGTGAAGGAGCCGAAGCACCGCGTACCGAAGGAAATCCAGCAACCAGCTACGCCAAAGTTCTCCATGCGGCGACTATCGACAATGAACAGATGTAGCAAAAGCACCCGTGCAGCCTCCCCGCTCCGGGTAATTAACCCGAACCCTAACCTTTAATTGTGAAATCAATTCGTCTTCGACTTCTATCCCACCATGAACGAAGATTAAATTGGAAGGTGTGCTATGTAACAAAGTGAGTGCCTTCATGGACTGCTGGACCCACTAGAGCTAGAGTTTGGCGCGCTGCGTCAGCTGGAAGGTCACGGACAAAACGCGGCAGCTAGCCACGCCGACGACACGAACTGCCGCCGCCCGCCTGGTAGTGGTAGGCCTGCGGCAGGCAGGCCAGCCATGTCAGTCTCATACACGGTCGGTCCGGCCAAAAGCGAGTCAAACTCAAACGGGAAAGTCAAAGATAAGTTGTAGTGGGCCCTGTCTGCTTGTTTGACACTTTGACTCATACCACACGTGCTTCATATCCATGTGCATCGCAATCGGTCACCTACTCCCGGCAGAGCCAGGCACCTTTCCTAGACACGAGACGAGTGTGCTCTTGGCCACCAGCGCGCTGTTCTTCGTGGCGGTCCTGGTGGATCAGAACATTCCGATCGAGAATTTAAAACAAGGAATCAAGGACGCATTGAGATTACTGTACTTTTTTTAAATATAAGTCTACGGTTGCTGATTCCCAGTATACATATATTGTACTAATAAGTTAAAGCATCAATGTACCGTGTACGCTCCTAGAGCTGCAGTGATTTATTGGGTCTGTTAAACTCGAGCTAAATAGTCGTTTTAGAACATAAGTTTTAAGAGTATTTGCTTTACACAAAATCGATATTTATATAGTATTTTTTATCACATCCCCGGCATATAAGTCCCGCTATTCGGCGCCGCTTATAAGTTAGGCGATAAATCAAAATACCGTAAAAACGTCGATTTTATATAAGAAGCAAATATTGTTGGCTTATAAGTTCTAAACGGCTTTTTAGCTCAAGCGAACAGGCTAATTATTATTTGTAAAGCTTGTGCTGATGCTGGCGGTGTTCATGTACTATGTATGGCCTTGTTTGGATTGCATGTTTCTTGCATCCGATAAATAGTAGCGTTTTCGTTTTATTTGACAAATATTGTCCAATCGTGGACCAACTAGACTTAAAAGATTCATCTTATGATTTACAACTAAACTGCATAATTAGTTATTTTTTACTTACATTTAATGCTCCATGCATGCGGGTATAAATTGATGTGATGGAGAGAGAGAGTGAAAAAAACTTGTGAAAGTAGGTGAATCTGAACAAGGCCTATATATCCCTTCTTCTAGAATAAAGAATGACGTTTAATTTACAGGCTTCTGGAAGAAACAAAAAATCGTACAGCAGTTCTGCTCATCTTCTGCTTGACACTACGGCCGACCATGTTTACTTTAGGACCGGCAGATTTGCCTGCACCAAGTAGGAGTAGCTCCCTAAGGCTATCCGCACTCTTCATCCTCTACAATCATCCACCAAAAGAAATATTCTATCCTAGTCATCGAGATTTCGTCCTCTATACCACTTTCTCCCGCACCCATCCATACTCTATATCCTCCCTCTATCCATTGTGGGGCCCACATCTCAGTTTTTTTAATAATAAAACCACTCCCCCTTTTCTCTCTCCCTCTCTCTCTCTCCATCCTCTCTCTCTGTCTCCCACGTGCAGCGAGCCGCGCGGAGCTCCCCACGTGCCGGGGTGTAACACCCCGGTGTTACGTTACCCTAAACCTGCCACATGTCATCATAAGCATTGCATGAACATTCATGATTAGAGGACCATGACATGAATAACTAAAATAAGTTTATAAATTTCTAGGGTTGTTTGCGCTTTTTCATATCATATGTGTATGTGTATGTCATTAAAATTCACCTACAATTTTACTTTTGCTTATAAAAGTGATTAACTAAAATCAACCTTTAATGTGTACAAGCGCTTGGCTAACCCTGACTCACACCTCAACCGTACTTTACAATTTAAATGATGCAAAGCAAGAACAAAAATTGGAATTGGAATTCAAATGCCAACACTTCCAAAAAGGTGCCAAGTGTTGGAATTTTAATTTCGATTTCAATTTCGGAGCTAACCGCAATTAATTTTCTAAATAAAATTTGCTAACCATTGGCACCATTTTAAAGTATGAACTTTGTACTTTGAAAGTGTGCTATTGGTTGTGTTTGAAAAGTATCACAACATCATTAATTAATTGCCCAAAAATTCAATTTGAAAATCCTTTTCAAAATCCTGAAATTCAAAAGGTATTTTACCCCTTTCTTAAATATGCTCAAAATATTCAAAATTTAGGAAAACTCCAAAAATACAGTTTGTGCATCTCTTTGAGCTCTACAACTTTGGTATATAAAGTTTTTCAAGTTTTTAAATAAAATTTGAACTAATTTCAAAAGTTTTCCAAATTGGGAATAGTCCCCTTTTTGCATTTTAAACTCCAATTTAAAAATTATTCAATTTCAGGAAAAACTTTCTAAACAAAAGTTGTAGATCTTGAAAAATGGAACAACTTTTATTTTTTAAAGATTTTCATCTTTTATTCAAAAATTAAAAGTAATTTTGAAATCCTTAAAATTAAGGTTTTTGTCCTCTTTTGAATTTGAAATGCAAATTCAAAATCTATTTGAAATCTGACAAAACTTCTTAAATGAAAGTTGTAGAGAATTAAATTTTGAGCAATCTGTATTTTTGAATTTTTGAACTTTTATTCAAAAGTTGGGAGTAATTTAAAAAAAGGGAAGAAAAGAGGTGTTCTGCTAAAGAGTCCCGGGGGGGAGAACTTGGGCTTCTCCTTCGCCCATGCCGGGCCGATTGCCGCCGTGGCCTCTCCGGCGCTTTCCGGGTTTCACGCGCCCCGACCACTTGTCTAGCGTCGCGAAGACCCCGCCCACCTGTCGAGCACTCCCCTAGACTATAAAAACCGTGCACCGGCCGTCGACGCCTCCTTTCTTCTTCCCGGCTCACCGTCGACCGCCGCCATTCCTCCGTCCAATTCGAGCACCACACAGCATCGCTATCCAATTGCCGTTGCCTCTGCCTCCCGTTCCGTTGCGCAACTGTTTTCACCAAATAGCAGCGCTTGTCGTTAAATCGACTTTGCCCTAACCACCGTCGTCTTCTCCACGGCCGGTGAAAGGCCGTCGCCGTGATCTCCATCTTGGTCAGCGCAGCTCCGGGCATCTCCACCCTCACCGATTGCCTCTACAGCTTCACCTAACCTCTCGATCATGGTCGGCTCGTCGGTTTTTGCGGCGTATCCCCCCCGACGCGGAACACCACCATCTCCCTCGGTGCACGCCGCCAGCTTGTCCACCGCCGTTGATCTTGCTCCGACCATCTTCCCATTGCCCGCTACGTTGTTTTGAAGTCCAGGTGAGCCTCTCAGTATGTCCGGGGTGTTGGTTGCGTCGATCTTGCCTTGTGGTTCGGCCGGAACACCATCGCCCGACGAGCTCCGAGCGCCGTCGTCCGCCTCGGCCGCCCGTTGCACTGCTCCGTGAGCCGTTGAGGTCATCTAATAGCTTGATAGGTTCGCCAGAGCTATGGAGTCGGTTGAGATAGTTGTTGTCGCCGGGGAAGGGCGCCGCGGGCCGGGCGCCGTCGGTCTTAAATCGCCGCCACCGCGCACGCCGGAGAGGAGGGGAGGAAAGAGCCGACAGCGGGTCGGCCTTGTCGGCGTGAGAGAGAGAGAGAGGGAGCTGGCGCGCTGCCAAGGCCCGGGCCGTTTGGCCGTTTGGGCCGCATGAGAGCCCGGGAGAGGGAGAAAATGTTTTTCCTTTTTCTTTTTGATTTTCTGAAACTAGTTTTCACCTTTTTGATGTAATTTTATTTGGGCAGATAAAAATGTGACAAAAATATGTGTGTGTTCTCTGTGATATTCTCTGTCCAAGAAAAATGCTAACCATGGTTTTCCAATAAAATTTAATTGTGCTTTAATTTGCCCTTTAAATTAATAAATGCAACTTACTTGATTTTTAATAATTAAAATATAACTCCAAAATTTATGAAATTTGTTTTGTGTGCTAATTAGGTAATGATGATCTTAATTATGAAGTTTGATCCTGTTTTGATTAATTTTTGTATTACACTTAATTAATACCTTAATTAATCAATGTTTAACTAGTGATTTCTTTAATTGATAAGGGTTTAGTTAATCTCCAATTAGCAAGTCAATTAGTGGCTTTCAACAACTGTGAAAATGATTAATAAATTAGTAATTAACTCTAATCACTATTAAGGTTGCCTGATTTTGGGATTGAGTGATGACCCTAGGTCATTAACCCTAATGACCTTCGGCATTTTATGTCGATTGCGTATAGTTAGTCCGTCGTCGTCGACGCTAGTTGTACCTTCTTGTTGCAACTATACCGTGAAGGAAAGTTGTACTCAAGATAATAATAAGTTGAGTTGTCTCATCCATATTGCATCTTTTCGCATCATGTCACGCATATCATTAAAACATGCATCATTTCATGTGCGTATAGTACACGTGAGAGCGATGGGTTGCGATGGTCAAGTTTCAAAGAAGATCTGCGGTGATCCAACCCTGACAAGGTGAATCCACGACGAGTTTGATGTCAAGACTAACAAGTTAACCTTCTCTGCAACGCAGGCAAGCCCTGGATGCATTTAAACACCTCCTTGTATTTCGAAAGTCTTTTATGGTTTTATGTTGATGATGTGATGCATTAGGTGTAGGAGTTGAGTGATATCCTATCTTGATGCATTTACCGTACCTTGATACATTACCCTGTATACCTGTTTTGATTTCAAAATGCTTAGTACACGCTTAGCCTTGCTACTAGTGTAGGGTTTTGATAAACTGTTTTCAAAAGTGTGAGAACTATACTCCCTGAAGAGAATTTACGAAAACCTGATGTTGCTTGTCGTCTACCCTTGTTCCGACGGGGTCAAGGGTACACCACAAGAACATGATGATGAGTAAATTGAGACGCCGGTGGAGTGACTTGCATCAGGAAGGGCTAGTGCCCTGGTGTAGTGTCGTCCACTTGTGTCGGTTAAGGACCGTCCGTTGTTTGGCGCTGGGATCATGAGGTTATTGGATAGTACTAGTCGCATGCTAATGGCGGTAAGCTCCACTTGGACTATCCACGGCGAGAACGGACAAGTAGCGTGTACCCATCCTACGATGCGCACTGCCGAAGTGACCGAGCGGCCGTAGGGAGGTGGAGTACTGTACACCCGTTCTGGTGTGGAGAACTCCGAGCGTTGAGTTGATGTATGTAAGATGGTCATCATGCATACATCGTGTGGCTAGAAGCCCCTACGGGTATATAAGCGATTCGAATCGTCGTGTGCTCCACGATATGGGAGCCGTGATCCGAGTCCCGGCATCGTAGTAATGAGGAAAGTTGCCGAGGATGGAAAGTTTTGGAAATCGAGATTTTGCTTGACAAGTGATTGCTCTAGACTAGGATAACCTAGATGGATAGCTTAATGCTTAATGAAAATATCGATAAGAATGAATAGTAAGGATCAACATTAGTCGCTTTTCCGCAAAGGTGTCCTTGATTCTTGCTAAAGCCTTACCTTGATTCCTATCAACCAAAGATTCCCGAAGTCTTCTCCTCTCTTTTCCGTCGGGTAAGTCTTGCGGAGTACTTTTGTACTCGGGGTTTGTTTGACCCCCTCATTGCGTGTGTTGACTAGTGTTGCTTGACTTTGGTCATACCAAAGGCTTGGCATGATCGAATATCTTCCGTCCGCAAAGTTCTTTTCTCGCTTCCGCAAACTCGGTTAAGTGTTGTTTAATCAAACTCGATCAAGTGTTGTAATCTTCTTTTGTAAATCTTCCGCTACTGCTTTTTATTTTGTATAAACGGTTGTAATATTACAGTTCTTTGTAAGAAGTGGATCCCGGAGGATCGTGGTTTCATCGGGGTTTCACCCGACGTAACTTTTCAAGTTATGTGGTACACAAGTATGGCTGACAGGAGGTCTTGGGGACAATGTCAGGTGCTTGTGGGCCATATAATTTGGAAGGTTCTGCCACACGGGCCGGGCGGCAGCCCTCCCCGCGCCGGGTGCTCGCCGGCGGGCGTCGGAGGCGGCGGCCTCCCGGGCCGCGCCGCCCGGGTGGACGCGGTGCCGGCGGCCCAGGGCGAGCTGCGCGCGAGGCCCGGCTCCTTCCGGCGCGCGGCGGTCGCCTCCTTCCTGGCCTTAGCGGCGGTCGCCTCCCAGCGGAGCGCGGGCGGCTTGGAGCGGTGGTGGGGCGCTCGGGGGCGCGGGCGGGCCGGCGACCTCGCCTTGGCCCGGCCGGCGGCCGCCAGCGGCGGCGAAGCCCGCGACGGGCTGGCGACCGCGCGCGGCGGCCAAGCACGCAGGCGCCGAGCTCCTGCTCGCGGCTACGGCGCAACGGCAGCCGACTCCCTGCTTCGGCGGGCGCGAGCGACTCCGGGTGGGCGGCACGCTGGCCCGAGAAGCGGCTCAGTCGGCGGCCAGGCTGTGCTGGGACCTCGGCAGAGCGGCCCTCTCCCTTCCCTCTCCCGCCGTCAGCGCTGCTCTTCTCAGCTCCCGCCACGGATCCGGCGTGGGCGCGGCCGCGCCGGTGGAGCAGGGTCGGCCGGTGGCGGCTTCCCTCTCTCTCTCCAGACGCAGGAGGGCGGGGTTTGAGGACTATTTGAGCGCGGGCCCCACCCGGGCCACGCGGCCCCGTAGAGCGTACTGCAGCGCCACGACGCCATCTTTGGCGTGCAGCGGGCGCGACCCGCTGACGCGCCATTTCGGAACAGCCCAGCGGCATTTTCATCCGCCAAAAGCGCCCCGTCGGGCGGTACCGGACCCAGTGTGGATGGTCTAAGCTGTCAATTTTTCAGTGTATGGTGGGTTGACGTGCCTTCGAGCACGCCATGACCCACGAAGCAACACATGCCCTTGTAAAAATTTCATGCGTTGTAGATGAAGTTGTCATGTATTCTGGAGTAGGAGTAGAACACAACAGCCTCCGGCCTGTAAAATTTCTCTTACAAAGGCCTTATTTAGATTCCAACTTTTTTCACTCTCTCTCCATCACATCAAGTTTTTATCCACATGCATATAGCATTAAATTTAAGTAAAAAAATAACTAATTGCACATTTTAGTTGTACATCACGAGACAAATCTATTAAGCTTAGTTAGTCCACGATTGGATAATATTTACCATATACAAACGAAACCTGCTACAGTTGCAAAGTTAATTTTTTTTTACCTTTTTAGGCAATCTAAACAAAAGTGAGAAACGGAAACGCGGCGACAAAACAGTTTTCCACGCTAATTAACTGCTGCTTCTAGAAAGCTAGCAAATGATTTGGCAGGTGGCAGCCCACTGCCTGGTCTTGTCTCCCACTGGCAGACTCCCACAGAGATTGCCAACTGCCGATCCCACTCCCACCGCTCATCCCGTGACCTACTCGTACTACAGATTGCTGAGGTTGAGCTGGTGCAGAGGAAGCGTCGCATCGCAAAACGTCAGCTACCGAAGGACATTTCTATGGCTGGCTCGCCTTTGCTGACCATGACGACGACCGTGGACTTAAAATTCTTTTACGTGCCTCTTTGCCTTTGAATGTACAGCATATTACTACTACCATACAGTATGTTCGAGTGAAAAGGATTCAGTCGTTCAAACATGTCACTGTCTTTGACGCGGCACTTTAAAATGGTGCATTTTTAGTGCGAATTCAGCGTTCCTCCTCAGTCTTTTAGTTGTATCTTTATTTACCTCTGGAAAATGGTGTGGACGAGTCAGACGAGATAAGGTACTAGATCACCATCACTAGATCGACTTGCCTTCCCAATTAAATTCTGAATAATTGGCTTCGAGAGAGGAACTGCAGAAGGCGAGAGAGGAACTGCAGAAGGCTAGCAGCCTCTCTTGTTGAGTGTTGACTACACACTACAGAACAGACAGCAAGCCGCACGAGGGAGGGGATGAAGACAGAGGTGAGATGCGTTGCCGCTGTGCTACCACCGCTACCAGTCTCTGGCATCCTGGATTCCGTCTGATAAGGACCGCACTGAAGAAACCTACACCTTCTGGTAGAATGGAAACAGAACTGAACTGTAAGCCACCGTGTCTCTGAATCTGAGTCTAATACGTCCGGGAATGTCTACCATACCACGATAGCACACTAAATGCACAAGAAGAAAATGGAGAAGCGCTGAAGAGAGGCATCGCATTTTGATATCTGTATCATGGTATGTTTGTTTTTCCCCACATCATTCGATAGGCAGACAGACACCACGGCAGCAATTGATGACTTTTTTGCAGCGGATTTCGCTTGCATGCATTGCACACTCTCAGCAAAAGGACACACAGTGCATAGCAACAAACGAGCGCTGGGAGTCTACCGGACGACTGAATAATCTGCTTCCGGACTGCACATCGCTATCTGGACCTGCACGGCGGGCGCAGGCAGATTACACCCGTGCGTGCGTGGATGGGAATGCTCATCGCCACCAGCGGCGTCCGCTTCTGTATTCTTCGGTCCTGAGAGCTCGGCCTAGCCGCCTAGCTAGGATAAGAAAAGGGAGTGATGAAATTTCAAAAAAAAAAAAAAGGGTGTGATGGACAACGAGGCCTGGTGTGACTGAGGAGGAGGCACTCGTCAGATTGCGATCTGCGACGCTGACTGGTGTGACACGAGACGAGTGTGCTCTTGGCCAGCTCGGTGTTCTTCGTGGCGGTCGGTCCTGGTGGATCAAAACATTCCTATCGAGAATTTAAAACAAGGAATCAAGGACGCATTCAGATTACTACTTTTTTTAATAAGTCTACCGTTGCTGATTCCCAGTATACATATATTGTACCAGTAAGTTACAGCCTCATTCAGTGTATCGTGTAGTACGCTTCTAGAGTTGCAGTGATCTATACATCTATACTTTAAAGTTCCGGGTGCACCAACTTTCGTGCCCCCTCACAAAACACTGTTCCTTAAAATTCCGGGTGCGCCAACTTTCGTGCCTCCTCACAAAATACTGTCCAGTAACAATAAATGGGAAGCACTGTTCATAGAACAGTAACCGTTGCCATGACAGTAAACCCGTAATGAACAGTGACGGGTCTATAAACAGTAAGCCCGTTATAAACAGCAACGGTAGTATCATGTATCCACTATGAACAGTAATATACCCGTTATGGAACAGTATAAACCCGTTATGAACAATAACAGGTATCTGCTATAAGCAGTAACAGTACATAGCCAATGGAACAGTATAAACCCGTTACGAACAATAACAGGCATCCATCCGCTATAAGCACTAACAGTACATAGCCAAATACTGCTCAAGGGGAAAAAAAAACCGTGCTTTAGCACGGGATCCCTGCTAGTATTTATGATGCTCGCTAATCGTGTGATTTGTTTGCTTTCTGCAGAAGTTCATTGCCCTTACTATTTGATGCTGGGCTGGCGTCAACGCCGCATCGTCCTTTTGCCATTTCCACCCCCTATATTTCTGGTCCTTTTTGTATCTAGTATTCTGAGTGATAGGTTGATTCCGAATAACAGTCTGTGCTTTGAGCTTAGGATTGGGTCATCTCATCGGTGAATGATACCGCTGGACAAAATACTGGCATGCGTGTCAGTTTTATAAATCATTTCTGGGCCGCATAAATTCTTTAGCGTTATGCCGTTATGTTGTGGTGCTTCTGGTATCCTCGACCTTCCAATGTAGGACACCGCGAAGTTGAAAGCTGATGAGGTTTCGATTGGGTTATCTGATGCGCTTAGCCGTTAGCACTTAGCAGTATGAAGTGTTCCGTGAATAATCTTATTGATTGATTACGAAATCAATGTCTTTGTTTCTTGTTATTATTATTTGTAAAGCTTGTGCTGATGCTAGCGGCGGCATTCATGTAGAGTATGTATATATCCCTTCTAGTCTAGAATAAAGAATGACGTTTCATTTACTGGCTTCTACTGTAGAAGAAACAAAAATCGTACTGCAGTTCTGCTCATCTTCTGCATGACTGATGACACTTTACTTTAGGACCGGCAGATTTGCCTGTATACCCAAGTACAAGTACGAGTATTTGGCAGACCATTGACTGGTCTGACTCTGACCCCCACATAGATTGCCACCTGCCGAATCCACTGCTGAGATTGCAGACGCTGAGCGGGAGCGGAGGAAGCAGTGTCACCGTGCACGTTGGCATCGGGTACCCAAGGAAATCTATGGCTGGCTCGCCTTTGCTGACCATGACGACCGTTGAGGAGCCGCCGTGCGTGGATCGGCTTCTCAATCTCAAAGCTGCCGTCCGAGGGAACAGTAAGAAAAGTCGCACTGGCGCCCACTGCACTTCTTGTTCTAGCACACCCACCAGGCCAGTGTCCTGTCATCCATCACAATTCACAACTGAACTTAAAATTCTTTAATTTTCCGTGCCTCTTTGCCTCTTATAAATATACAGCATAGTATATACTACCATAATATGTTCGAGGGAAAAGGATTCAGTCGTTCAAACATGTCACTGTCTTTGGTACAGCACTTTAAAATGTGGAGCAGTGTTAGGCCATGTTTAGTTCACATGAAAGTTGCAACTTTCATTCAACTTTCCCATCACATCAATTTCTACCCGTATATATGGAGCATTAAATGTTAGTAAAAAAAATAATTAATTACACAGTTTTGTTGTAAATTACGAGACGAATCTTTTGAGTCTAGTTGGGTCACGATTGGACAATATTTGTCAAATACAAACGAAAGTGCTACAGGAGTTCAAATTCATGCAAGTTGCAAACTGAACAAGGGCTTAGTGCGAATTCAGCGTTCCTTATCACTATCATCGACATTTCTTCCCAATTAATTATCCACAGACTGAATACTTGGCTTCGAGAGAAGACGACTAGACTAGCAGCCTCTCTTGGTGTTGACTACAAGCTACTAGTACGGAACAGACAGCAAAGCCGCACGAGCTCCGGCTGGGATGCAGACAGAGGAGAGATGCGGCCGTGAGTGGGATATCTCCGCTCTCCGGCGTCAATCTCCTGTAAAACCCTTCTTTTCCTAGCATTTCAGCCCAGGCGGCTTCCCTCTATATTAATAACTTCTTTTGAGCAATCACTGATGTAGGTAGGGGCTGGTGCGAGAAGAGATTGTATTATGCCTGAAAGAGCCATGTCGAAGGCAAAAAAGAGGTGCTTATCAAATAGGTGGTCCAAGCTCTACCAATCAGGGAGTCTAACTACACTGGTCTATAGGGCTTAAGCTAGGGAAGGGGGTATAGAATGGTAATTTCCGTTTCTCTGGAATCCATAGAGAGAAGATCCTCCAGCAGCATGTACAAGGCTGTTACACTTATTTCAGCTAAAATAATTAGGAATGAAGCTGATGGCTGATGCTTGCACTATTCACTTAAGGCAGGGTTGGGTTCTCAGTTAAGAAGAAGCAAACAGTTCGGTGTGATTGAAAACTACCCTTTCTTGTCCATCCAGTAGTCTCTGGCAGGGTTAAAAAACCGTTTGGGAACCGGCCGGTTTGACCGGTTTCCGGTCTAACCGGGCGCGCCCGGTTCGGTCTGGCGGGCGGTTTAAACCGCTAGGGTTTTCAAATTTGAAATTTGAATTTGGAAAATAAAAAATTCTAAAAAAAATCCTAA
Organism: Chrysopogon serrulatus; assembly: GCA_015844335.1. Classification (NCBI taxonomy): domain Eukaryota; kingdom Viridiplantae; phylum Streptophyta; class Magnoliopsida; order Poales; family Poaceae; genus Chrysopogon; species Chrysopogon serrulatus. The sequence goes on along the minus strand of JADLZL010000290.1, from coordinate 55,592 downwards.
AAATAGTTCATGATTTATAGAATCCAATGGTGTCAAAATTTTTCAAATTTGAGCTCGTTTAGTATTTATTTAGACGTTTGGAAATTTGAAAAAAAAGAAAAAGAAAAAAAAGGCCGCGCCCATTAAGGCCCATTAAATCATGAAGGTCCAAAAATATACTAAACGCACTTAAATTTGAAAAATTTTAACATCATTGGATTCTATAAATCATGAAGTATTTTTAAAAAATTTCTAGCATTTTTTTTAAAATATTTTTCATTTTTCATTTGAAAAATTTTGACATCATTGGATAACCGGCCGGTAAACCGGTCCTAACCGCCGGTTAACCGATTAAAACCGGTTGGCCTGTGCCACCCCCAAATTTCAAATTTAAAATTTTCAAACCGGCCGGTATAAATCGGTAACCGATTTATACCGGCCGGTTTAAATTAACCGCCGGCCGGCGGTTACCGGGGCCCGGTCGGTTTTGAAAACCCTGGTCTCTGGCATAAGATTCCGTTCGTCTGAGTCCGCATGACTAAAAGTGGAGCGGACAGGCTGTCAAGGTGAATCACTCGTCGGATAAGGTCCATACTGAAGAAACCTACTACAGCTTCTAGTAGTAGAATGAAAACTCGTGTACGTATGTCTAAGTGTAGTGTAGTGTGAACATCACGAGATTCACAGAACTGATCTGTGTAAGCCTGTACTAATAGCGAAACCGTGGCTCTGGAGGAATATGATGAGTCCAATACGTCTGGGAAATATGTCTACCATACCATCTAGAAGCATAGCAGGATAGCACACTAACTGCAGGAGAGGAGGAGGAAGGACCGAACGAGCACTGAATAGAGACATCACATTTTGATATCTGTATCATGGTATGTGTTTTCGTCATTATATTTGAGAGGCCGCGACACCACCGCAGCAATCGATGACTTTTTGCAGCGATTTCACTTGCACGCTCTCAGCAAAAGGACAGACAATGCATTGCAACAAATGAGCCATGGGAGTTTGCCGGACGACTGATGAATAATCTGGTGCCGGAGAGAAGAAACTTCGCTTCTGGACTGCACATCACTATCTGCACCCGCACGGCGGGAGCAGGCAGATCACAACCGTGCGTGGTGGTGACTGTCGACTGAGGAGAGCCACTCGTCAGATTGCGATCTGGGACCAGGGTATCAAAAGGCAGAGTGGCAGGCAACATTTTGTTGTGAGTAGTGTGGAAAATCTTATGCGAGAGAGCTGCAGCAGACAAGATCGACCGTCTGTCCGTTGGCCCATTCAATTATATACGGCCCATAAGTGTGCCACTTCATTTGGGAATGAAAGGAAATTCTACCGAGCCGATTTGTGCACGGGCTGCGGGCCGCGGGCCTGGGTCTAGTAAGCAGCTCGGTTGCGCACGCTCACACCGTCGTCGGCCGCCAGCACTCGCTGCTCAATTTGTGTGTGCAAGTGAACTCATCTCCCTCTCGAGTGACGAAAACACAGGCCATGGTACAGATATGAAAATGTGATGTCTCTATTAAGTGCTCCTCCTTTTCTCCTTCTGCAATTAGTGTGCTCTCCTGCTATGCTTCTAGATGGTAATAGACATGTTTCCCAAACGTACTGGACTCAGATTCAGAGACACAGTATGCTGGTACAGGCTTACAGAATTCTGTGAATCTCGTGATGCTCAGAGTACACTAAACTTAGACAAACGTATAAGACTATCCATTCTATTAGAATTCTATTAGAAGATGTAATAGGTTTCTTCAGCATGGTCCTTATCCGACGAGTGGTTCACATTGACAGCTTGTCCGCCCCACTTGTAGCCATCTGGACTCAGACTAGCGGTATCCAAGAGGCCAGCCACAGGAGGTTGACACTGGCCGGAGAGCAGAGACCGACAGCCCGACTCACGACCTATCTCTCCAATGTCTCTACACTTCGAAGAGTACTCTTCTTCAATTAGACACTAAGTACTCAAGTGAACGCACTAGTTCAGAAAAATTTCATCGAGCACACCCCACGAAAGAACTCGAAAATCCACAATTTCACCCAGAATACATAATAAGTGCGGAACTTACGTCACTTATTCCATTTCATACAACATAGTCTTAAAAATTTATTCATTACAATACTAGATTTTTAGTGCAGAAATTAAACAGCGAAAATTAATTAAACACTAGCGGAAACGATACAAGAATCCATCTGTGACCACCAGAAGAATCCTCCACACACAAGAGCTACTCCTCAGGCTATAGTTGTAAAATAAATCCTAAGTACACAATATACTCGCAAGACTTACCCGACTAGTGGGAATAACTTCCCGACTCTCAACGGTATGTTAGGGCTATATGGTTTGTTGTTTGATTTATTTGCGAAAGTATTACTAAGAGTACATTCTTATTGTCGGATTATTAGCCATCATTTTAGATTCATTAGGTATGCACTTGCTCTACTTTCAGCAACTGATAAGCAATCAGTCCTTTTTATCTATCTCAATGTTTTAGTTCTTACTACAGTGCTAGACCATAGCCAAGTCGATACAGTTCACGGAACGGTGATTCGCGAATCATTGTAGCCCAACTGGATACCCCGAGACACACTTCTCATTTGTGCTCCAGACATAGATAAGGACATCTCACTCATCTCTTGCCAAGGGGTCCAGATCCCAGTCCAAACTAGGCTCCAAGCCCCCAGTACTGCAGGCCCGGCCTCAAGAGGTGGTGCTTGGAACTCCGATTAGTAGGGGCAGATGGAGCCGGAACCTAAGACAAGAGAGTAGCAAATATTCCCACTCTCACAAGCAAGTATGTGCTCAGGACAATAAGTCTGTGACCTGACTACCATCCACAGCAACGGATGGTCCTCAAATCAACATGCACAGGGAAACAATGTGACCAAGCTAAGCCCCATGGCCACGGAACATAACTTGTCACACCCACCAACACTCAAACCATCTCTGCCCGGTCACCATTTTCTTTCCATCATTTTATCATGATAGTAAACACATTCCTCTATTGTGAGAAACGGCAGGTTACCCACGCGACTGATATCCTAAGCATAGTAGCTACTCAATCCTGCACTAGTAATACTCAACGGATATTATATATATATATATATATATATATATATATATATATATATATATATATATATATATATATATATATATATATATATATATATATGTGTGTGTGTGTGTGTGTGTGTGTGTGTGTGTGTGTGTGTGGGTTTCATAAAATTCTTGGAACGTAAATTCACACATATATATTTATATGGTGATTGTCAAAAACAAAGGTCATGCACTAGGGCTTGCCTTAGGCAAGCGAGGTCGTCGGGAAACAGATGTACGGACTCGTTCTCTACATGCATGTGATGATGATGCAATTAATAAAGGCAACAACAACTCTTAAAATAAAACATATATAAACTAAGCTAACAGCTAGCTCTAATGATAACATCTTTGTCGAGCAAGTGTTAAACTCAACCTACAAGTGCTTAATTTATAAATCAATAGTATGATTTTATTCATTTTATGCCTAGTGGATATTTAGCTACCCTAGTAAACAGTCTATTCTGGAGCTAAAAGAATTACAGAGAGCATATAATAATACAATGGAACTACTATAAAATATTCAGATCTAAAGAATTCAACGATTTACCATAAAAATCCTTACAAGTTTATATCTTATCAATATTAAGCATTTCAATTTAATTAGTGAACTCCGAAAATTATTATACAACTATGGGAACAAGATATATTAGCAGATAGAGCATGATTTTAAATAAATTTAGGATGAAAAAATAATGGGACCGGAGCTCGGATGAAAGAGATATTGAATTTGTAAGGGCAGTCCCAATGCAAGAAACTACGACGTAGTTTCTATAGTATTGGATACCGTATCAAGAAACTATCTTTTCCATTGCATGGTTCTGTACTGGAGTCTTGATAATAAATTTATCCAATCATTCACTTCATTTCTCTCGCCCATCTTCGGATCCTATGTGCATTTGGCTTTTCTTTTTTTTTTTCTCTCGTCGTCTGCTACCGGCGTTCAAGCAGCGGACGAGCTCCATCTCTGTCACAAGGAAACAACTAGCTAGCTGGCATCTCCTTGAATATGCGTCACGCCACGCCGAGCATCGGAGTGGGGAGGCAGACGTCGAGCGCCTCCCGCGACCATGCGCGGACCGGCAAGCCGACGAGCTCCATGGCGTCGTGCTGCACCACTGGGGAGGGTGGCACGGCGGCATCGGGCCGCGGCCGGAGCTGCACGACGGCGCCTGCGCAGTCAGGGCGGCGGCCGGAGCCCACGCGCCCAAGCTGCAGCAAGTGGCCCCGGTGACCGGAGTGAGGGCGCTTCGAGCAGAAGATCCGAGCAGAGAAGGCAAGAAACGACCCGTTTCCTCCCAACGCCGATTAGGCCGTTTCCTCGTTCATCGGCGAGCGTGAAGACTTCGTTTCCTCCGTAGGAAACGGTTTCCTTCTCTCTCCTAAATAAATCTACTGCCACATCAGCAATTTATCTACGTGGCAAGATAATTAATAGGGATAGAAACCACCATTAATACACTATTGGGACTGCCCTAAGGTGGCTGCTAATTAATCACGTAAAGGTGATTAAAGATGCAATTATTGGCTTTCTGGCTTGCTGCTCACACTTGGACTTCACGTGATGGACTTGACTTAAATGGGTCTTTTGTCCTTTAACGTGATGAGTGGGAGGTACTGATTCATTTATGCAAGTCATGAGATTGATGGAGGAGACTCCAGGTCAACAAGGAGGAAGACTTGGCCCGGTCTTTAATCCAAGGATTAATGGAGAAAGAGATGACCACGGGTCAAGGAAACAATGGAGAATAAGGAGGATTATTGCAGACTAGCTACCTCAGCCGATTGCAGCTTGGGGAGCGAGATCAACGGAGCGCAGCTTTCGAGCAAGAACAGGAACTTGATTTGGGAGGAAGAAGTAAGTGAGCAGTGGAACGGGACAGCTCCGCGGCTCGGCATGATAGGAAGGTTGATCGGCATATATCCTTTTAAAGGCAGGAGACGCGCCGGTGAAGTTCGCACTAGGAAGGATACCCGACGTGCACGACACACTACGGCAGAGGAAGTGAAGGCGTAAAGCAACCATTAATGGATGTCATATAATTGGCCAAGGGAAAATGTTGTGACTCAAAGTCAAGAATGATGGCCCATTGAGGTGGAAAACAGGTCAAGGAACAAGTGTGACTTTGAGGCAAGACTAATCAGCTCCTTCCCTCAATATAAGCTAGCGTATGGAAACTGAAAGGTGACCTTCAGCTAGCTGTCCATGTACTGACACTCTCCCTGGCTAATTTTGACCGACAAACTTCAAACGAAAAACCCTTCGAAATTTTTTGAGTCGTCTCTAAACCTTTTTTTTTATCTCATCTTGAACAAATTGACTTTTATTCCTTATTCTGATCTGATTCTATTGTTGAGACGGTTGAAAATCGTGTTTACTTGTTCCAAAATCTTTTATCTTTGATTTGTGAAATCCTTGGGTTTATACATTACTTCGGGAACTCCTATTCTTTTTTCTTTCAAAAGAGTAGCAACATACTCTTTCTTTTTTTTATTTCCTTCAGTAAAGTATTTCACTCTTCTATAAAAATCAAATATGAACAATTGATTCAAATAGACTTTTAATCAAAAAAGTTTTTCCAATCTTCAAAAATTAGACTTTTTCTTATTTTAACCTATGTTGCATCTCCATCCTGTGTATGAGCCGCTGCGGTCGGTCATCGACGTTTGTGGCAGAGCGCGTTCCATACGCTAGAAGTTGCTGCCCAACCCACCAAGCACGACATGGCGATGTGAATGGAGCTACAGGCTGCCGGCGAGGGTGCTTTGTGTGCGTGCTCAGTGTGCGTGTACCGGAGGATTTAGGAACAAGATAATGAGTGAAAGCTGGAGTTGGAGAATCTTTGTACAAAGGATAAATTAGAGCTCAAAACAAGAGTCAGAGCAAAAATTTAATTTCTCATTTTTTTCACATGCAAAATACATAAACATGATGCTCATGACAAGTTTTAGTGTTTTGATTAAGGCGTAACATCGAGGGTGTTACAGCTATCTGTATCCCTAGCCTCATGCGGCTTGATGTCTGTTCTCATGTACTTTCTCCAAGCTGACGGCAAATATATTTCTAGATATACCTGTATTCTCAACCGTAGTGTCAAGTGCTTTCTCCATTCTAAATTACAAATCGTTCTAGCCTTTTCTAAATATAGTGCATATAAGATTTTTATTTAAAATGACTGTTAATTATAATTTGAATGTAGGAGTACAAGATGCAGAGGAGGGTGTGTACTGATTTTTGTTCATTCTAGAAGTCTAGAAATAAAAACGCAATCACTTCATCCCACAAAAGGAGTCGCCATAGAATTGGCCAAACTTTCTTAAATTTGACTGGATTTTGTAGAAATATTATCAATATTTGTATCCTCAAATAAGTTTATTATAAAAATACATTCAATGATCTATCTAATGATACTAACTATATGTCATAAGTATTAATATTTCATATATATATATATTTAATGAAAGTTAAACATGTTTTGATTTATTAGAAAGCGAGAATATAATGACATTTTCTACAAGATAAAGGAGTAGTTTTCTTCTAGAAGACTTATACACAACTCAAAGATAAACTAAATAACTTAGGAATAAATACATCAAAGATAAAACAATAACACAACTCACAAAGAGGCCCGGTGATTCACATTTTTAGATGGGTTTGATGGGGGTTCAAAGACCATTTCATACAACTAGGCAAATTCAAATTGGGAGATGGCTCTCAAATCAGATTCTGGGAAGATATCTGGTTGGTAAGACACTCCCTTAAGGCACTATGTCCAAATATGTATATATTGTTCGGGAAAAACACACTCCTGTAGCCACAACTCTCGCCACTGTACTTCTGAATGTCTCTTAGAAGGGCTTTAGTAGAAAACAAGTTGACGGTGGCATCGTCTAGTAGCTAGAATAGTGAACATTCAGTTATCGGCAGAAAGGGATGCATTTTTTTTGCTTGTTAAAAGAAAACAGATGTTTCACGATAAATTTAATATATACTCACTCTGTCCCTAAAAAAAGTCGTTCTCGCTTCCCGAGAAATAACTTTAACTAATATTATATTTAAAAATATTACTATTTATAGTACACAACTAGTCATCAGAATGAACACCCTAAAAACTCTTTTTTAGGGACAGAGGGAGTACATATATTATCAACATATAGGTTTTATCTATCCTAGAAAATTTAGCGGTTGAAGATACCACTAAAATTTAAATTTTTTCGGTGGTTCTTAAACAATGTTTGGTTTCGGCTGCTAAAGTTTAGTTACTATCCCATCGAATCCTTGATACTAATTAGGAGTATTAAATATAGACTTATACAAATTGAGGCTAATTTATGAGACGAATCTATTGAGTCTAAATAGTCCATGATTTGACAATATGACACTACAGTAAACATGCGCAAATAATGAATTAATCAGCTTTAATAAATCTACCTCGCGAATTAGCCTTGATTATGTAATTAGTTTTGTAATTAGCTCATGCTTAGTTCTCTGAATTAGTATCACGTATCCGATGCGACAAGGATTAAATTTTAGTCTTAGGATCCAAACACACCTTACGGAAGATAATTTAGTAAGAAGAAATTGGAAAAGAAACAAAATGCGTGCTTTCGACCGTAGCCAGCAGGACCCTCGCCGGTGGAGGCGCCACCCTCCCCGAGTCTCTGCTTTTAGAGCCACCGTGAGTCCGTAACACGGCATTTTCATGGGGTTTTTTTTTTTTTTTTTTGTGTGACAGAAACTCAACGTCAACGGCCAACGCGGCAACGCTGCTCCACTCCACACCTGTCAGTAACGCTGCTCCAACTCTACACACGTACGCTCCACCATTGGCAACAAACCACCGCAAGTCCACAACCCACCGGGCAAGCTGCCCACCGCCCGGCAAAATATCTAGGAGACCAATCCGAAGGTGCTCACTTCTTGGAAGGTGATCATAGAAATAGATGTGTGTACGTGAGTTCATAAGGGCGAACGTGTGCTCCTGTCTGGGTCTATATAAGTGTCTGGGTCCCGAAAAAATAAATCCGGGAGACCAATCGAAGTTCCAAGCCATCACCAATTCAGCATGGTGTCGTGTCCAGACGGCTACGCCGGCACCCTGCCCCTGCTCTGCGTATGCCTCACCTTGACCTGCCTTTCGCTCCACGCCGCGCCCCGGCCGGAGGCGTTGGACGACAAGCAGCGCCTCCTCCAGATCAAGCGTGCGTGGGGCGATCCGGAGCAGCTCGCCGCGTGGGGCGCCGACGGGATCCCGCACTGCAACTGGACCTACGTGTCCTGCGACGCCACTGGCAGCGTCACATCCCTCGCGCTCCCCAACGTTACCCTCGCCGGCGTCGTACCGCACGCCATCGGCGGCCTTGCTGGCCTAACGGTGCTCAACCTGTACAACACCAGCGTCAGCGGCGGCTTCCCTAGGTTCCTCTACAACTGCATCGGCATCACGCATGTCGACCTCTCCTATAACCAGCTAGTCGGGGACCTCCCGGCCGACATCGGCCGGCTTGGGACCAACTTGACCTACCTCGCCTTGGACCACAACAACTTCACCGGCGTGATACCGGCGGCGGTATCCAAGCTCACCAACCTGACGTACCTTTCTCTCTGCGGGAATCAGCTCACCGGCACCATCCCGCCGGAGCTCGGTGAGCTGGTTAACCTTCAGACGCTCAAGCTCGAGAGGACTCCCTTCAGTGCCAGCGGGCTGCCGGACTCGTTCAGGAACTTGACCAAGCTAACGACCGTCTGGATGGCCAAGTGCAACCTCACCGGCGACATCCCGAGCTATGTCACGCAGATGCCGGACATGGAGTGGCTTGACCTGTCGATGAATGGATTCACCGGAAACATACCGCCCGGGATCTGGAACCTCAAGAAGTTAACGAATTTGTATCTGTACATCAACAATCTCTCTGGTGACCTGAGCATCAATGGCCCCATCAGAGCAGTAGGTTTGGTAGAGGTCGACTTGTCCGAGAACCAGCTGAGTGGATCCATCTCAGAGAGCTTTGGAGGCTTGATGAACCTAAGCCTCCTGAATCTGCACCAAAACAATCTTACCGGCGAGATACCGGTGAGCATTGCTAGGCTACCGTCCTTGGTATTCTTGTGGCTGTGGAGCAACAACCTCAGTGGAGAGGTTCCGGCGGAGCTCGGAAACCAGACGCCTGTGCTGAGAGACATCCAGATCGACGACAACAACTTTTCTGGGCCAATACCGGCGGGGATCTGCGACCATAACCAACTGTGGGTGCTCACCGCCTCCGGTAACCGCTTGAACGGCTCAATCCCAACTGGTCTTGCCAACTGCAGCACTCTTATATGGCTTCAGCTTCAAGGTAACGAGTTGTCCGGCGAGGTGCCGGCCGTTCTATGGACAGTGCCAAATCTTTTGGCTTTGTCGTTGCAGAATAATAGACTGTTCGGACGCCTGCCGAAGAAGCTGTATTGGAACATGACCAAGCTTTATATCCACAACAACCAGTTCACAGGGCAGATTCCTGTGGAAGCCGCCCGGCTCAGGAAATTCGACGCCTCGAACAACTTGTTGACCGGGGGTATACCGGCAGAGCTCACCACTGGAATGCCGCTGCTGGAGGAGCTGATCTTGTCAGGGAACCGGTTGACCGGGGTAATTCCTTGAGTGTTCTGCTAATGTTGTTGGTGTGCAAAACATACTAGGGCCTTGTTCACTTCCCCCTCTAACTTCCAAGTTTTTTCACTCTCTCTCCATCACATCAATTTGTACCCGCATGTAAAGAGTATTAAATATAAGTATAAAAAATAACTAATTACACAGTTTAGTTGTACATCACGAGACGAATCTTTTGAGCCTAGTTGGGCCACGATTGGACAATATTTGCCACATACAAACGAAATGCTACAGGACTTTTCAATCTCTCTCCATCACATCAATTTCTACCCTATATATGGAGCATTAAATGTTAGTAAAAAATAACTAATTACATGGTTTGGTTGTAAATCACGAGGCGAATCTTTTGAGCCTAGTTGGGCCCACGATTGGACAATATTTACCAAATACAAACGAACTGCTACATGGACTTTTAAATCTCTCTCTTCCCCACATCTAAACAAGGCCTAGCATCATGTAGACCATAAAGGGTGCTAGACTTCTAGTACAACTTTGTGCAAACATAATCAAATTTAAGTTATTATTGAAGAACTTTTATTGATAAAGTAAGTTACGACAAAAGAAGTGATATTTTGCAAAAAAAAACTTTTGAATAAGACGTGTGGTCAAACTTGGTGTCAAAAAAAAGTCAAACGTCTTATAAATTGAGATGGAGGAAGTACTACTTTCTTTATTCTAAATTGTTAAATATTTTTTATTTTTCTAGGTAGAAAATCGCATTGGCTTGGGAACTGTTATAGCCAGGTACTTTTTTTTGCGCTGGAAAGTTTTTTTTTATATGTCTGGAAAGTACTATTAGGCGCGTCTGACGTCTGTCCGTTGGCCCATTCAACTAAAGAACTATCTATATACGGCCCATAAGTGCCACTCCGTTTGGGGAGAAAAACTCCACTGAGCCCCGCCCGATTTGTGCCCGGGCCGCGGGCCTGGTTCCAGTCAGCAGCTCGGCGCACTGGAGGGCGGCCGGTTGCGCACGCTCTCACCGTCGGCCGCCAGCACTCACCCACAGCTAGATTCCCGTTTGCGGCAGGTGATGCCTCGCGAATCCGGTCATCATCTCCTGCGGAATCCGAAGCGGAAGTGGAACCGATCGGTCGGCAGTGTGAACTGTGGACTGTGAAGGGAACCAGAACCATGGCGGTGGCGGCCAGCATTCTGGGCGTCGTGGAGACTGCTGCAGCACACCTGCACATGAGGGTGGCCGATTCGATTGAATTGAACGGCAGAGCCCTGGGTTACCACCGAGAGGTGTAGGAACAGTTGGTACCTTCCGTTGCGCGGTCAGAAAATGACATCAGAATAGTGAATGGCCTCGAAACCTTCTTGTGCATTTCTGGCAATCCAAGTATGCTTCTATGGTTCTATTTGCTCTCATTGAATAAACTGATTGAAGTGCGCCTAGTGTGTCGATCTCACTCTTCAGGCATCATCTCATCTTATCTTTTTTTTTTTTTTTAGAAACTATCATCTCATCTTATCTAGATCTAATGTCCGAGCAAGTGAGAATGAACCATCTTAGTACTTAGCTGTGCCGCCCTGTACACCAATACCCCTGACTCCTTTTTTTTTTTAACGGTCCCCTGATTCCTTCTGTTTGCTATATCAGTCAATCCAAGGCTCTCCACAAGCTTCTCTTTACAAATGCCATTTCCTCCTCCATGGCACTGAACACTTTCTGATCCTAATCGCTATCCAATGTCAGATTAACATTTGTCTTTTCTGGTTAGTGCTACTCTTCCTTCAGATGCTCACCTAGGATTTTACAGGCGGTTCCCTACAGCTATCAGATGCTTTCACCTGTGGAAAATTGTACTAGTGTATAATTTGAGACTGTGATGTTAGAATAAAGTATTCAGTTGAGTTGAAAATTCGCACAATCTCATTACATGTAGGATCTGATAGAGGATCATCACTGTGATATAGTATTGAAAGGCATATTGCACTTGACTCGAAAGTCCAGAAAACGAGGATAAGGTGCCAGTACAAGTTACAAAATTTATATTTACCTTCCAAAAACATTAAAAGTATTTAATGAGAATATTCTACATTTTGGTTGGTGCAGTGTGAATCTCTTCAGCACTTTATGCCTGGTGTCGGAGTTGGACAACGATAAGGTTGATAATTCCTTAACTGTCGTGTAGTGTGCTCTGTGTCTTATTTTAACTGGGCCACCTTTGAAATGGGGCAGAATCTGGACCTATCGAAACTGTTCTTTGACGCAATGTCTAACTTATCAGGTTTGTCTAGGTTTGCATGTTTCTAGCATTTCTGCCTCCCAGATAACAAAGCTTCTTACCACCACATATTCGCATAGCGTGTCTTAAAGTTTTTTCTTTGGTTGCAATTACTTGAACTGTCTACTTTAGTTTTATCTGTTCACATTGCGCCAACTTGATGACTTCCATTGAACAGTTACTTTCAGTGAATTCAAATGTTATCTAGTATCTTTCTGGAAAAGAGATGCCCTCTATTTTTTTTGCCATTCATAGTTATCTGTCTGGCGTGTTAAAGATTCCTGGCTGGAATTTTTCAAAGATGATTAAACCATACTCTCATTATCATTTCAACCAATGGAGATTATGAAGTAACTGGTTACAAAATAAACATCGCACGATGATTTGTGCTACTAGTTGAGATTATGAAGTGTTTTGCAGTCTTGATTTGTGACCATGTATTTTATCAGATGCCAGATATGCACTCTTAAGTTTTCCTCATATTCACGTACAACCTATATATGTCAAAATTGTGATTGTTAGGCATGATATCTTCATCCAGTCTTTAAGGGCTGCAAAAAAGCAGAACCAGCTATGTCTTTTTTGAGGTACTAGCTACTTATATTACAACTCACCCCTGATTATTACTACCAGTACACTTGTGATGAATATAACAATGTATGCTGGTATGGATCTGAATCCAGTGATTGGACAGTGATCATGAATAATTATGCATGCCGGTATGGCTCCTATGATTAGACTAAGGGCTGCTCAACTGTTTAACCTTAGTGTTGTTGAGGTTTGTAATTGCTTGGCTGCATGCACTTATTCGTGAGTGCAGAGGTCAGAACAGTTTTTTTTTTCCTTTATCTAAAAAACGGTTGAATTGTTCATTACTCCCCTATCTTTGAAAGATATAAAATTAACATATTATGAAAATATAGTCTATGGTAAACCTAATGATACCAATTTGATAACATAAATCTTAATTTTTTTCTTAAAAATTTAGTCAAAATTTAAAAAAATTAACTTAGGACAACTCTAAAAATCACTCCTTCAGGAGCAGAGCGAGTAGATCTCAATTAAGTACTCATCTCTACCATTTATTGCATCATTTAAAACATCTTTTCTTTTGGTTGCAACATTTCCGGCACCAAACATCTGAATCCACCACAGTGCACATGTATTTTTCTGACAATCTGTTCTCACAAGTACAATACTGGAACATACAGGCAAGAGCAAACTGATACTTAATTTTATGACAAAAGCCATGGGTTGGGCAAGGCATGCTTAATTTTGTAAGTACTCATGTTGCTTTCACCTGCTCCAATGCAATGTTCGTGCAAAGGCAATATAGCTTTCAGCCTAGCAACTAAAATATGCACTAGCGGACATATGAGCACACAACACGGGAGATACAGATGTTTGGGACGGACACAACAAAAGTAGCTAAAGATTCTTTCGTAATCCACCCCGTCTCTTCCTCTTTTCCACCGTTCGGCATTCAGGGTGGTCCAATGACAAGGACCTTTCCTCTGTCCCCAGTTCCAAGGCTGGAAGCATGGCAGTGAATATTTCCATCTGTTTGCAGAAAAAGAAATGGTAGTTTTTTTTTTTTTTTTTTTTTTTTTGTCTGTTGGCCTATTCCTCATGTTTAACTTACAGGTTTTCATTATCTGCAGATGGAGCTATTGGTTATAAACCAGCCGTTTGGATGTTAATGGATACCTGTTACAATACTAGTGAAATTGAGTGTTTGAGTTGCAGCAAGCATATAAGGGCTTTCTCCTTTTTCTCATGGTACAATTTACAGGTATGTCTCAGGATTCTCGTGGTTAATAAAGTTGAAAATCAGGTCAAAGTATTTGTCACTATGCTTGTGACAAATCCTCCATTGTTGATGAGCTATCTGCACCCCATCCTTGTTCACTTGTTCCTTGTGTTGGCAGAAGGAAACGCTTTACCATTGTAATCTAAAACATCATGTATTTACATAAGCCTTTTGCGTCTCAGCGTAGTTAGATGAAAATTACCACATCACATTAAAAACACATTCTTTAGCTTTAGTAAACCTACTAGACCATGTCGAATAGCACTGACCAGCACTATATCTGAAATAGAGCAAGAAAAATTACAAAATATGCAGTGCATTCAGAGCATCTGCAATATGCTAACATTATCTTATTATTAGATTTATCTCTACAAGCCAAAAAGGGTCATCCGAAGAAGCCAATGATTGACACAGCTTGCATGATTCAACGGCTGGGCGACTGGCTTCATATCAGTTATCAGCCCTCTCAGAAGCATTTTTTATCTGTAAAATAACAGGTTAAACTCAGAAATGAATGGAAACTGAGATATGCCAATATAAAATAATTAATTATATAAACTTAACAGGGATGAAGTTTTGAATTTCCATAACATTAAAGACAGCTTGAATCTGCACTGTACTTACCAGGCCATGAGGAAGTTCAGAGCTTTTCATAACCCGCAGCCTCTTAGCGCTAAAAACAAATACACTGCAGAATTAAAGACTTTAACTTAGATAGGACAACCGTCATATTTTTGTGTTGATCTTCTCAAATTTTGATAAAGTTAGAAAATAATTGCAATTATTAAGAACGCCCCATAAGCAAGAAAAAAAAATGATTTTAACTAAAGGTGATACTAATGCTTAATAAATTTATGAATCTACTAGGTGTCGAATTCTCATATTCATAGACAGAGAAAGGAGCAGGTTAGGCTTACTTCCATGGTAGGTCTCCTACTAGTGTCCTGCCTCCTTGACTGTCTTCACAAATTAAAGAGTATTCACCAGTTCCATCCAACAACCCTGAAAATATTTTCTCTTCTGCTCCTTGCTCTCCAATTTCAGAACAGGCTAAATCCTTTTGGGCTGCTGAACAACCAAATCCATAATTTTTAGAAGAATTTCTCCAATTAGCTCTATACATATGCACAAAGTATTTGATCATATAAAAATGACCATGTACTTTTCTATTTAAGACTTGTACCTTCAAGAAAACCACAAAATAAATCTTCGATGGCAGACGAAAGCTTCTGATAGTTGTCGCATGCTGAGAGGTTTATTTTTCTTCCAATGGGGATGCCGTCCATGTTTATTTTGATAAGTGCGCTTCTGTTGCAAGTTTGCTTCCCCTTGTCACAAGCTTCATCGCTTTGTTGCTCAGGGGATTGCTTAGATGAGCTGGCATTTGTGAGGTTTCTTCTGAAGGACCGTACTGGAGGCCAACCAACCACTGGAAGAACAGCGCCTCTACATTGGGTTTGAGCGAATTAAGTAAGTTTGCAGTCCTTTTTTAAGTTTGTATAAGGAAATCAAATCACTGTTGTGTTAGCAAACTAAAATATCCGAAAAATGTATAAGCATCTCAGGTGATGTGACGTTAAATTCAGATTAACACAGTCCCCCCACCTCCTAAGTTTTTTATTTTGTCAGTAAGACGTATACTATTGCTGACCTGAACGTAAATCAGTTCACTGGCTGAAAAGGATAGTCAGAACTAATATGTTCGTCTGAATTTAGTTTTTGTCCTAAACTAATCTGTGTCATAGAAAATAACCACAGGGTTGATTGATAGGCAAATTTCTATTATAGGCTTATAGCAGACTAGCAGTGAATTTGCGTGACTAAGGTTTTAGTCCTTGAAACTGGAAACTTCATGACTATTTTCTTGTCTAAGCTCGCTTGCTTATCAGATTTGATTCTGAGAGCCAGGATCAAAAAGTCAAAATGAAGTGGACTGGAACATTAGACTATGTAAGCCTTTCCCAAGATCACGCATACGCGATGACAAAAACAAACAAACATAGATCCCTCAGCTGGGAGCACAAAAAGACGGGAAAGCAAGTAAAACAAGCCTGTCCTCACCTCGCCTGCTGGAGGGGGTTGCTGCTGCTGCGCACAGCATGTCCAGCAGCCGAGTCATGCGACGACGATGGGGGACAGCACCCTTTCTTCCTCTCACCTGCCATGTTTTCACCTCCCAATGTTAACTCATTCACACACCCTTCCCTGCCCTCCTCCTGCCTCTGGTTACAACCTTACAAAATTACACAGAAAAAAGATGTCAGATATTAGTAAACAGGATCCCAACTCAGTGAATGAACTTACTACTAATGAATGGTTTGCATAGCACTACCTTCTGCTTTGGCACCAACGGTTGCCAAGAACCCTCTCTTTGCCCCGGTGGTAGTTGTAGCAGTGCTGGTGGCGAGCTTGGAATGTGATGGGAAGCAACCGGAACCAAGGGAGAGTGCCGTGCAGCTCTCATGTTGTTGCTGCTCCATCTTCTCTCCTGGCCCGGCCGTTCCCTCATCTTCTTGGGCACCAGGGAGGCCAAGCTTCAGCTCAAGCTTGGAGTCGTCCTCGGCATCAGGGCTTGTGGTTGTTGATGACGATCTCCCTCCATCTTCCACCTCTCTGATCACCTTCCATTCTCTCTCGTCTCGGATGAGGTTTAGCAGCTGCGGAGTGGAAGGAGCTCTCTCTCCTAAGCTGTCCTCCATGCTGGGACCTGATCTAGGAGAGGCAAGAGAAAGCAAAGGTTCAGTTCGCATATATAAATACGTGTGGATGGTGGTGCTAGCTCTATAGTTCAGCAAGGACTCGATCAGAAGCCAAGCCAGCATTTTTCAAGGCTTCAACATCACTGAAAACCCTATGGCCTAGATAATAGCATGCGGCGAATAGTTGGGAGGAATACAAGTAAGCTACTACCGAGAAACCTAAAGTTAGTTTCACACTCAACTTTGGACGGAGAAAGTTGAGAAACCAAACGTGGGGTATAATATATGCAAGGTCAAAGTGAGCGAAAGCCGGCCGGGATGAAAAAAAAAAAGGCGGAAAAGACATGACTCCGGGTCACTGAATCAGCTCACGTCAAAGGCATTTTGTTGGGCAAAGGGAAATGGAGCCGGCAACTCATCCTATTCGGCGACGAGATGACTAAACCCTCTCGAGTTGTTGTGTTCCACAACGCAACCATATGCTTGGAGAGACGACGCTTAGTAGCTAGCTGCGCAAGCTAGTGTAGAGGAAACGATAAGAACAAAGTCACTTCTAACACGCCCAATCGAGACTGATCTTTCAGCAGATCAACTCAGTCATTCAGACAAGGGTAGCCTCTCTAGTTCGTAGGTCGATCTTGAAACTCTCAGACTGAAATCTACAGGAGGAGAATTCAGCAGAGCGAGGAGCAAAAAGAACTCACCTGAGGTAGCTGAAGAACTCGAGAGCCCTGATGAGAGGCAGTGGGAGGAAGGAATGGCTAGCGAGCTGAGGTAGCTGAAGTTCTAGCCAGCTGAAGCAAAGCAAACGAGGGAGCTGCAGCTGATCTGTGGCAGAAGAACTGCCGCCTGGCCTTTCTTTTGTACTACTACCAGTCCAGCATGATGCCTGCACCGAGTGCGAGTTGGCGCCGTTCTTTTTCCCTGGCCCAAGCTATAGCTATCTCCCTGTAGGCTGTAGCGTAGGCGTAGGGTGTATCCTCTCCTTTCAGTCCTATACTACACTTTTCCGCCTATCTTGTTTCTCGGCAAAGCACTACTGCTGCTGGGCCGCTGGCGCATCACAAGTTCAGAGGCAACGGCAACAGCAACAGCAACGGCGTCGTCGCGTTGCGTTGCGTGTGGGCGCCGCGCGCGCGTGGGATGGATGATTGGGGAGGGCGGGGGCCGGCCAGGCCAGGCGAGCCGGCCGGAGGCCCGGAGGGACCGACGCTTATCCGGGCAAGTGCGGTGACGACGTGATGGGGATGGATGCTGCGTGTAGTTGGTGTCGGATGACGGGCATGGTGTGGGTCGGGTGATGTGATGCGATGGTTCTTGTTGCCTGCTTCAGGCTTCGGCAATCAGCAATCAGGCTTGGCTAGAGGCTAGAGCTACCGCCTGCCGGGGACCACTGTCGGCGTTCTTGTTGGCTTGTGCAATTTGTACCTGACCCCATGCTGCTGAAGAATATGTTCGTGTTGGGCTACATACCGGTTACTTCAACTATCAAGAAAGGTCCATGCGTGCGTGCCGGCGGGTCAGGCTCTTTTCAACGCAATTATACTTGTGATGAGCAATAAAGATCATGTTTAAGCATGGCAGTCGTTGCTTGCTGCTCATGGGCTCCCAAGCATCCTCCACATACCATGCCAGTATGTCTCAGGCGTGTGTGTGTGTGTGTGTGTGTGTGTGTGTGCAGGCAGCGCCGGTCTACATGTAGCTAGGTAGCCGCAACTGGGGAACGCACTTTCTTCCCGTGCCCATGCCATGCACGCATGAGCAAACTCAAAAAGGAACCACAAAGAGCAGCCATCTCGCTCTCACCTCGAATTGGTTGGTACTTGACGAAACCGAACCGAACCGAAGCCAAAGCTGAAAACTGGAGTAAAACGTGCATGGAAGAACTCTGGCAACGCCGATCGAGCCACGCACGAATCCGAATTAGGCACGGTATGAATACGAAACGACGGACACGCGCACGCAGTGGCCTGGACCTCTCGATCGGCCTGCAGGCGGCAGCACCAATTCTGCGCCGCCGCCATGTGGAAGAGGAGAGTGGACTTCTCGGCGTTGTTAGCCGCACACACAAGTGGCCGGCTGTGCGTGGTCACCTCGCCGGCGGCTGGAGGCTGGCGTGCGTGCGTGCAGGCGCAGACGCGCAGTGCAGTGTACATGGACGGTACGGTACGGGTGCTGCGTGCGTCTACGGCGCCGATCGAGTGGTGGTCCAGATCAGCTACACTACGCCTCTCGGCACATCTCGCGAATTGAAGCTGGAGTACAAGGTCGTGCCATGTGCCGTGCGCAGGCGCGCGTGGCCGGAGGGAGACCCGGCGCGCACGCGCGACGCGACGCCGGCCGGACGAGGAGGAAGTGGCATGCAGCTGTGCGGCACGTGGTCGGTTACGTGCGGTGCGATCCTGCTGCTGCGGCCGGCACCGGCCCGGAGCGCCCGGGGCGGCGCGCGGCGTAGAGAGAGCCCGTGCCGTGCGCATCTCGTGGAGTCGTGGGGGATGGATCATGGTCATGGATGGGTGGGAGGAAAGCATGCGGGAAATGCCCCGGTGCGATCTGCCTGCGGATCTCGCCTCGATTTTGGGCTTAGACACGGCGCCGGCCGCCACGCGCGGCTGTGGCCAAACTTCGCCGCTGGGTGGTGCCGTGGTGGCTACTGCTGGTTAGCGTAGCAATGTCCCGCCGAGTATTCCCACGGGAATTCACCAGACAGGGCTTAGGGACAATTTTCTCCGTTTTCACGCGGGTGCCACCCCAGGAGTGAATTTTCCTCTGTCGCGAATGGCGAGAACGGGCACGTTTGCTTCTCCTCGTCCCTATGTCTCCGTGGCACCATTACTATAGCACTCGAACAATAATCTTTGGTGCGTTAGGATAGAAGAAACATTTCACTTTCTGGTAAGAATCAGGCGAATCACTTCTTCCAAACAGTCTTTCCACCAAGTGATTCAGTACCAAAACGTTTTCTCATTTCTACGTGCGCACGCGAAACAGAGGGAGGCTGGTTTTCGCATAGATTCCCATCTCATTGCTTCCTACCTTTTTTTTAGTTAATTCCTTTTCAGTGCAATAAGTTTAAATGGTTCGTATTTAAGTTGTTCTTCATTTTTTGAACATATTTTTATTTATATGACTTTTTCTTAATTGGAATCTGATCTACTAGCCAAATGGTTTCACAAAGTGATTCCAATTCATCATCAGAAGTATTTCTTGAGAGAATCCAAATTCGAAATATTCTTGTACGGATCTGAAGCTGTGCCAAATGCACCCTAAATCCGATTTGTCTCCCTAAACTTGTCGTTGAATTTAAAAAGTATCCTCAAACTTAAGTACTGGATAACATAGACTTACTAAGGTAGGACTAAGTCACACAGTGACCACTTTGTCATTAGGACTAAGGGTCTGAGAAATGTTTCAGATGCTCAATAGAATCACTAGAATCAAACGCCACAAAGAGAGAAATATTTCAGGGTGTATCGCTTAGAATTGATTCTTGTTTTTTTACGAGTCCAGTAGTGAAACACCAAACAAATTAGTTTCTCCTTAGCCTAGTTCTAGTTTCAAGAACCCAGAAAGCTACCCAAAAGATTCCATAAAGTAATTCTTTTTTTAATTTATCCATAAAGTAAGGGGATTGCTATTTTACAGGCGCCTGTTTTTTTGCAAACCCTCCTCAGGCGACGTTGCTAGCCATGAGTTATGCTCATCACGTTGCTTATGTCAGCTTAGAAGCAAAAGAGAAACATGCAGTGTATGAACTAATCGCCTGAGATTTCAGGCGACTGAAGACTAGCAAATGTGATAAAGTAATTCTGAGTCAGAAGGCACCGTCTCGTCACACCCAAACCCAAATAAATCGCTTGAAACGGTTGTCACCCAAAAAAGAAGAGAATCGGATGGACGATGCGGGCCGTAACCCGTAGCGAATGCTAAATGCAAATTGTAGCTGGGCTTGCTAGGCCTAAAGATTTTAGACTATTCATTCAATCAACTTCCACGTTCCACAAAAACCAAAAAGTGTATCGAAAGTCCCTAGGCAAACTGGCTATGATGCAATGCAATCAAACATGCCATAAACTCGAGAGGCCTATACTCGCACGGTATCCTCGCATAGGATCGGACGGCTCATAGCTACCCACACGCCCGCCGCCGTCAGAGCCTGCAGGGTAGCCCTTCCGGGGCCCCTACGCAACCACCGTATAAATCGTGCAGCAAACCCCCGGCTGTTTCGCCTACCGAAAATCCAACAAGCAAGAAGCCGCCGCCGGCGCCGCCACCATCAGCCGACCGCCATGGGCCGTGTCATCCGCGCGCAGCGCAAGGGCGCGGCGGGGTCGGTGTTCAAGTCCCACACCCACCACCGCAAGGGCCCCGCCCGCTTCCGCGCGCTGGACGCCGGCGAGCGCAGCGGGTACCTCAAAGGCGTGGTGACCGACATCGTGCACGACCCGGGCCGCGGCGCCCCGCTCGCCCGCGTCGCGTTCCGCCACCCGTTCCGCTACCGGCAGCAGAAGGAACTGTTCCTCGCCGCCGAGGGCATGTACACCGGCCAGCCCATCTACTGCGGCCGCCGCGCCAGCCTCTCCATCGGCAACGTCCTCCCCGTCGGCACCCTCCCCGAGGGAACCGTCATCTGCAACGTCGAGAGCCGCGTCGGCGACCGCGGCGCCCCTCGCGCGCTGCTCCGGCGACTACGCCATCGTCATCGGCCACAACTCTGACAATGGGACGACCAGGTATTCAGATTAATACTTGTAGATCATTATTCTTCGTTGTCGTTCATGCATTTGACGAACGAACAATGATCCGATCCTTGACGTACGCATGCCATGCACGCATGTAGGGTGAAGCTCCCGTCTGGCGCCAAGAAGCTGCTGCAGAGCAACTGCCGCGCGATGGTGGGGCAGGTCGCCGGCGGCGGCAGGACGGAGAAGCCGTTGCTCAAGGCTGGCAACGCCTACCACAAGTTCCGCGTGAAGAGGAACTGCTGGCCGAGGGTGCGCGGCGTGGCCATGAACCCCGTGGACCATCCCCACGGAGGCGGTAACCACCAGCACATAGGCCACGCATCCACCGTCCGTCGGGACGCTCCTCCTGGTGCGAAGACGGGCCAGATTGCCGCGCGGAGGACTGGCAGGCGCACAGGGCAAGCTGCTGTGACAGCCGGCAAATCAATGCTATGAGACCTTTGTTATTTGTCTGTGCCAGTCTGCCAAATATTTATCTGCTCTGTTAGTTATTTTTTTTCCAGAATCAAGATATAGAGTTACTTACGGCTAGGCTAGGCTAGGCTAGGGTTTAATTTGTTGGATCGATCGGATTGTCATTGTCGGGTTTGGTCAAACTCGTTGTTGACATACCCATAATAAAAGAAAAGAAATGTTTAGGGGGCAAATTTAATTTGCGCTCCTGTTTCAGCTTTTCTAGATATAAAGTTTTTGCTATGTCATGTCTAATAGAAACAAGAACAGAGGGAGTTGCTTTTTCATATAAAAAGAGCTTTTTCTCGTCTCCCCATAACATCGATAATTTGTTTTCATTGACACGACACTGCTAATAACCATCACTACCATCAATAGATCGGATACTATCGAAAACCACTCTAAATAACCACTTTGGTCAATCAGATCCCGCCAATCATCGGCAATAACCACTCCAAATAACCACTTTGATCAATCGGACCCCGTCAATCATTGCTATCCCACTTTGATCGATCGAATGGTGCCAGCGATGCCCTATCCACTATTCGACCACACAAATAACACTATCCGACCTTCGCTGGTCTGGAAGGTAGCTGTTGCTGGCTGGTTCTCTCTCACTATTTCACTGTTTAAACAGCCAGCACCATCCAGAAGCAACTAGAAATAGAAACAGCCGAACACAGCCAATATGCCCTGGTTCACTACCATCGACCGGATACTCTCCTGTTATACTAAACCAGGGGGTCATGCCCCCCCAACCCCCATGCAATGCAATATAATTTTTTTAAAAAAAATATCCCTATAAATTTTGCAATTTATGTATTATTATTAATCCACAAATTTACCTATTTTTAGCATAATATGTGCTTTTTTGTTATGAATACTAATTATATATATGTAAAAATATTAAAACTTTATTGAGACATATATTTGTGTATAATATTTATCACACGTGGCGGTCAGGCCCCTTAATCAAATTGTTGGTTCCCCCTTCTGCTTCTGTCACTGAATCCGCACCACGATTTTGGCGAGTAGTTGTAACATAACGCACCACTATAGTCAGTTCATAGCATGAAACGAACGCTATACCAACATGAATTTATAGGAGGGAAGAGGCATAAGATTAATTTGATTGGTGTAGCTACACAGTACTCATCAGATTGTTTTGGCATGCATATCAGAGTATTTTGGCATGCATGCTTGCGGTCCACTCGACTCACATTAATTATAACCAAATGAATGAACCGTCCCAAAAATGTAAACTAAAGTGAGTCATAACTGAAAATTTAATTCCTAAAGTAGCAATGTTTGACATAGTTTGGCTACTTGCTATAAGCTCATTCTAGAGTCAAACTGTTTTTATCTCATCTTAAAAAGCTTCGAGGGCTCTATATAAACCAATGGAATCCATAGCCGTTTGGAGAGGCCTGTATCTACTGGGAGCGACGGACAAGAACATGCAAGGTGTTTGTCACTGAAGCCATCTCATATCAACGATGGCTACATGCCCATTTCTATCAGGTAGTTGCCCAGCCTTACCACCACCATGTTGCACTGCCTGAGAGTCATCGGTTTGTCGTAGATGCCAATGATGAGTCCGAGCCCTGTCTTCATAACGGTGATGCCTCCTGATCCCTGGAAAAAAAAAACACGTGTTGTTTAGGGAGAGGCAGATGTGCAGTGCCTTACATATTAATTAATTATAATTTGATAAAGCATGTACATGGGACTCCTCATACAAAGAGACGAAGTGGATCCAAAAAATATTTGACCACATTTCAATTTGGAAAATAACACACATATGTTCAACAATTGAGTAACTTTGAATCATGAGGATATTAGAGGAAGGAGTAGATTTCAAAGAGCGTTACCTCTAGAATTGCTATTGTTTCTCTAACGAGAATCCTGCTCCAGAAATAAAATCCATGCCACAGCGGCATGTGACGGTCATATAGGTTGAACGAAAGAAAGCAATTTATGACAACCCACAACCGATGAAGAAAGTCCGGGACCTGAAAGTTTAGACTAAATGAGTTTGTATGAAATATGTTGTAAACGCTATAGTTCATTGATATATATATGTATTAAAAATAGTATGTTATTTGTCTATAACAAATGTATTGTGTTTTGCTACATCTTAGACAAATGACATAACTGCATAATGAAGAATACATTGTATAGGGATTATGCAAACCGATCCAAAATTATCATTACTATGCTGATCTACTTTTCTTTGCTCTATTCATCGTTGGCAGTTAAAAATCTAAGTAGTGAGAATGATTCAAAATATTTACCAGCCAAAGGTTTGTGAAACAATAATGTCATGTATGTCTACCTTCTCTCTTCTCCTCTTTCCCGCACCTCCTATTATCTCTTCCCCTCACTCTATCTCCCTTATCTACATCTGGACCTACCTCCCTCTCTCTTATCTACATAGATCTCCCTCTCTCTATCTTTTCCACCTTCCCTCCCTCTCCTTGGTGCTTAGGGCCGAGCATGGCGAGAACACTCACGAAGCCATGACCAACAAGCAGCATGTCGTTGTAGTTAAGTCTAGGCAAATGGTAGTTGTCGGTAGGTGGTGCACAAGCTGAGAGTGGGGTGGAAGCCCCCATGTTCAGGCAACATGCCCTGATCGGTGAATGGTGTGCAACTACCAAGAGGGGCGGGAGCGCCAACAGCTACCACTGTGAACTTGTAAGTGGTTGTGATAGATGTGGGTTTCTATGGGCGTGGTTTTTCATTGATTTGTAGGAGCACTAATTTTTTAGCCACCACTAGAAATCACTTCTAAATATGGTTGGTTGATCGTCCCTATAAATCACTTATTGGACGAGGTTTTTCTACTCCCGAGAGTAGTTACTTCTATCTTTAAAAAATATATTGCGTATGTGTTAATATTCGTTTATCACTTTGAGTATGTTTATATACTCATACTAAGATACTTCAAATCTTCCTATGCAAAAAAATTTCAAAAAAATCCATACTTTTTAATATATTACGAAAATGTCACTTACTATAGTATATAAAATAAGTATAATCACATACTCTATGTATATATGCATACTACTATAGATGGTCTAGTATGATTATATACTTCATGTACATACACTTCGTTCGGTCATATACACCTTAAATTTAGAGATATTAATATAGGAGTAGCTACTCTTTCAGAGTAGAAAATAATTTTCCTCACTTATTTATAGTTATAGAGATCTTTCCGTAGAGGTGGTTGTGAACATCAGTCCTAAAAATCAATGGCCAATCCCCTAAAAATGTTTTATGTAGTATATTGTACGGCACTATTCGAATCATTAGGTTTTATTTGACAGAGAAGGACAGAAAGAGGAGTAGCAGAGAATGGGAAGTCACCTTCTTGCCGCGAATGACAGCGCCAGGTTCTCCTTGAATGACAATGAACTTCATGGATCCAAGGAACAGGCCTGTCGGGGTGAGGTGCCCCGGCTCATAGAAATCCTTCATGATGTTGGCCACCTCCATGCTCCTGAACTGGACACCACACACACACAAAATACCCTTGAGACATGAGATGGCAGCGGGATCACGCAGACAACATCATAGTAGCAGTAGCAAGGTACTGAATTTGGCGACCTGGGGGAACGCGGCGCTCCGAGCCCAGACGGTGCCGTCGTGGCCGACGATGGCCGCGGAGGTGAGATGGCAGCCCTCTATCTCGCACATTAGGAGATCGTCCACGAACGGCTGCCATGACGCCGACATCCTTGTCTGTCCTCCCGGCTCCCGTCCTCTGATCTCGCACTGCTCGCCAAGGACGGAGAGCAGCGATAGGGTTCGTGCTCCCCAAAACAAATCTTGTTGGAGTTGTTCAAGAGTTTCCAGTAGCACATGCACGAAACGGCTGGCATAAAGATGGGAACGGATCGAAAGACCGGATCGCCGCCTCACTCCGGCCACACGTTTGTCTTCCTCCGCCTTGATCTTCGCCGCACGATGTATATACCCCGGGCTGGGGGGGCTGCAGCCCTGGGCGTGGCACAAAATAGTTAAAAACACCTCTTTAGTCTGCAGCCTTAAATGTTGAGAGTTCAAGTATTCACCCCATCCGGCGTTAATCTATCTAGCCTTCTACTATTTAGCCCCTTTTGCATCGTTTCTGGATCTGCTACTGCTAAAGTCGTTATGATCCGTGGGATCTACAATTTTCTAGTTAAAAATGTTTCATTGGAAATTACTTTAAGTTCCAAATATTAGTTTTGATATTATCAAATTTAATTTTTAATATTGATATTTTAAGATTTTTCTAGAAATATCTTGGTTGGTGATCCGCTCTAATAGACGAGATCTAAACTTTATAGTTGGAATTTTTAAAATTTAAAATGGTATAATGATGAGGGGTATTCATTTTAGGATTCTAACGAAATAATATAAAACATTTAGTAGACTATTGCTAATCACAAGTGAGTGTGCATGTTTAGATCATGATTGTCTAGTCTACTGATTCTGAATTGTAACCCCCA
The DNA here is from genome assembly GCA_015844335.1 of Chrysopogon serrulatus. Lineage (NCBI taxonomy): Eukaryota > Viridiplantae > Streptophyta > Magnoliopsida > Poales > Poaceae > Chrysopogon > Chrysopogon serrulatus. The sequence goes on along the minus strand of JADLZL010000290.1, from coordinate 29,411 downwards.
CACCATTTAGGCGCTTCAAGCGTCGTCGTGTAAAAAACCACCTTTCATAAATACAAAGATACGCAAGTCTTTTGCGTATTCGAGGAAAAAACAATGAAGCTATTTCTTTGGGCTTTGGCTCTATAAACAGTGCCACCTATAGAGTTGGAGCTATTTTTAAACCGTTTGGTAAAACAGCTCCATATGTAGAACTCTTTAAAACAAGCTCCACATGTAGAACTCCTTAAAACTTAAAACATGATCTCACGAACCCATGCAACATCCACCAAAGCAAGATGAAGCCACTCACCTTTCACATATCCTTTGAGAGAGCACAATTAAAGAGCTTTATGAATGAAGCCATTTGATTTTGTCCCTTCATGAGCTAGTAGAGAAGCCAACATGTGACTTATGACACTTGACCACAATGCTTAGCTAGGGAGCTTTCTAGGAATTAAAAGATATTTTGCTTTTTTTTAGTCTTTTAGGTTTTCTAAAACTTATTAATAATATCTTTAGCAATCAATTTATATCGATGGTTATAATCCTGTAAGTTTATAATTATAAGTTTACAATCATAACATATAATATAGATTAAATGAATCACTACTAGAGAATCAGATTTTCCTTTCGGGATATTACCGTCATGAAAATATTAAATACCAATAGAACAATTGAAAAATTAATTTTCTTGTCGGTATACCGACATGAAAAATACTAATTGTCAAAATGTAATTTTGAGATCATGCTATATTAGATTAGGCCTTTGGATATAGCTTGTTTCATTAGTTTTTTTTTGACATCGTAAGTTTAGTCTGTCCTTCGAGCTTGAACTGAAATTAAGTTATTACAGGTTCTTTAATTTTGTTATCCCTTAAGTATGTATTGAAAATTGAGTTATCAAGATTTGAGATCAGTTGATAAACCGGCTGATAAATCAAAATAATTAATTTGTTGTGAGAGAAAAATACTATTGAAATGACTGATAAGATAAGGTGTAGTTGGTTCCATTAGTATTCTCTTGTTTGACATAGTAAGCTGGTGTGTTCCACAAGTGTGAATTTAAATTGAGTTATTAAGAGTTCATTATTTGCTGTCTCTCAAGTATTTAGTGAAAATTGAATTATCAAGAGTTCATTTTTTTCTTGTTATAATCTTCTCTATTAATGAAATAGACACACACTCTCACCCGTTCATTAAAATTTTTCTATTGTTATATTGTGGGGAACAATATGTATAGGGTAAATAAAGACTTCTTCCATAAATATCATGCAAGAGCGACAAGACTCAAATATCTGCAGAAAATATAGGAATTGATACGTCCATGCGATTCACGCTACAGCCAAATGATCCGAAGCAACCCAAAAATGTAAACTACAGCGAGCGAGCTAAAAGTGAAAATTTGCAGCGGAGCAGCTACTATCTTGTGGTGGTGGACAAGGCAGGAGCCAAGCAAACACGGGGAACATGCAAGGTCTTGTTGGCTTTGTTATTGAAAGAAAGCTGAAACCATCAACACCAAGGAAGGCTACATGCCCTGTTCAACCAGGTAGTCTCCCAGCCTTTCCACCACCATGTTGCACTGCCCGGGAGTCATCGGCTCGTCGTAGATGCCAATGATCAGTGCCTGCCCTGTCTTCTTCACAGTGATGCCTCCTGATCCCTGAAAAAAAAAACAAAGTTCATGTTCAATGTATTCAATAATATAATCGTGCACTCGACTAGCCAGATCAAAGCACTATTTTTGTAGAAAACCTTTATTTGAAGCTGAAGAATTATTGTAACAAAAGTAACTTAACTAGAGGATGTGTTTGCTCATAGTAGACCATATATGCCAAAGAACACATGTAGGTATATATGCACCACATTGGTGTGAAAACTTGTTGGTGATCATCTAATTTAAATTTACAGAGAGGCATATAAAGAACAATATACAGCAGCAATAATAATAGGCATTTCACCTTCTTGCCACGAATGACAGCGCCGGGTTCGCCTTGGATGACCATGTACTTGGTGGGTCCAAGGAAGAGGCCGGTGGGGGCGAGGTGCCCCGGCTCGTCGAAATCCTTCATGATGTTGGTCATGTCCTCGGGCTTGAACTGGACGCCAGTGCCACAACAAAATTCCCCTGGCATGTCAGCGGCCGGCCGGGATCATGCAAACAATAGCATAATACTGGGGATTGGGGAATGCGATGGTGGTCACCTCGGGGAACGCGGCGCTCTGAGCCCATATGGCGCCGTCGTGGCCGGCGATGGCCGCCGACGTGAGGTGGTGGCCCTCGATCTCGCACATCAGGTGCTCGTCCACGTACGTCTGCCAAGACATCTTCTTCGCGCGGCCGCTGATCTCTCGCGCTGGTCGGTCGGTCGCTGAAGGACGGACGGCGGAGAGGGATCGGAGATCGCCGGAGGGCTCTCGTGCTCCTTCCAAGTGTTTGTGTTTGTGAGGTGACTGACGAAGAAGAGCTCGGTTCTACTTCTAGCAGCATGCACGCAACGGGTGTCATAAATAAACGAGAGGACGGAGGAGCGGATCCCCGCCTCGCTGCGGCGGACCACTCGTTCGTCTCCTCGCTCCCCCTATGTTTCGGGGGGCTGCTTGCTGACTGCTGCTGTGGCAATGGCGGGGGCTAGCTCTGGATATGGCCGGCCGGAGTGACGCGGAGCCCTGCATGATCAATGCTACAGTACCGGAATCCTATTTACACACATAGATAAATGTGATGGGTCGTCGCAAAAAAAAATGTGATGGGCCCTGGGCCTATTATGAAATTTCGGTAGGCCCAACGATGGATATGGCAGGCAGGCACAATACTCCGCAAGGCCCAAGGCAGGCCTGCAAATTGCCCAAAAAAATATCGTGAGGCAAAGCTTGTGCAGAAGCACCCAAAGGGCCCTGTGTCCCCCTGGCTGGTGACCTGTGAAGGCATGCTTCGAAGTTGAACAAAGCAGCATATCCGACCGACGTCACGATCATGGACCAACCTCGCCATGGCTGCGCCCCCAACCTAACCTTGACGCGCGGATCGGCGGATGGGCGGGGTCGTCGTGGCCGACCTCACACCACACCTGACATTCTGCACTCCATTCATCTAGCTAATCCCAGCTGGGCAGAGAACGGACTAATAGTACTAGTATTCATGCATGGAAGTTTTGGAAGCCCGCATGGTTTCGTGGTGGAAAACGCCGTACCTGCCTGCATTTCCAACCGCTGGCGTAGCTCGGCAATAAGGCGGCCCTCCTCCTCCTCCTCCACGTCGTGTCGAAGGAAAAAGATGGCGAGACACATCTGAAAGACTCTGGTCATCTGACGATTCCTTCCTCGTTCGTTCTCATCCTCCGCGCTTTATTCCCGGGGAGGAGCAAAAGCCACAGGGACATTACCGATGGGGCTGAATCCCAATCCCATCCCGCGATGGGGACGTGCGCCGCAGGAGCGCCGTGATAGGGCCGCACGGGGCTTTCCGAACCATTTGTTCGATGGCTACAGCACAAGTAGTAGCAGCATACTAGTCTACAGTCTACAGTACGTACTAGTAGTAGATAGCGCAGGCGCAGCAGCACCGGTCACGTTGCTCCAGCTGTACTTGGTTGGTAGTAAAAAGGACCGTCGCAGTGCCGGTGCTAGTGCATGCCTTGCCAAAAGCGGCATATACCGGCTCCTTTTTGCCCATGCTTCGTTTCTTTTGCGCGCCGGTGCACCGCAACGTCGTCGCGCGCTTATTGGATCGGATCAGATGGTCCAACGCCACGTGCTAACGTGCTCTGACGAGTCGTTGCAGAATCGAGAGGCGTAGAGTGCGTCACGTCTCACGTAGGCAGGAGAAGAAACCCCACAAAATCTGCCACGGCTCTGAATGACAATATTTAGGACTAATAATATATGCATACCCACGCCATCCCGTTTCGGGATATAGCCGGATTATTCACGGGATAACAAAGAGACATCCGGATCCGCCGGCACGTAAGAAAGAGATCGCCACGACCCAAGGGCCACGAGCGCCAAATCCATCCATCCATCCACGCGGGACACGGTACACGCGCACATGGTGGATGCGTTCTGCCGTGTGCCGTGATGCATCCACCAGCCCATCCCGCCGCGTCGCGCGCTCGGCCGATGATGGGCGCGCGCTGGCGCGAGTCCTGGCGCCGCGGGGATCGCAAGCCTGAGCCAAGGCCAGGCGGCCAGCCACCCAGAGCCAGCAGGCCGCCGGACCTGGCGCGATTAGTTTGGTCGTTTTCCAGCGACAGGTTTCATGGCACCCGGCCGGGATCACTAGTTTCGTCGCGTCCCCGCTTCGTTGTGTTTGCGTTCGGCGTAAACCACGCGGTCAGCAGCGAGCCACCGTGTGGTCGCCGGTCTTTAACTATGGGCTATGGCTCGTTCGCCAGTGGATGCAACCAAGCCGGTCGCAGTCGTAGGTCGTGCCGATCCGTGCGTCCCCACGGTCCACGGACCGATCGATCGACAGCGGGGCCCAGAACCGGCCCGGGCGGCCGGCTGGACGGGCGCAGGTCCAAATCCAACATGTCCATCACCGCTTTGAATTTAAACCCTATTACTAGTACGGGAGTTTGCTCCGAACCACCTGCAGCCCCTTCTTCTCGTGCTGATCCACAACGCTTGGCTCGGAACACCCGCGACGACGTGGACAGGCGCACAAGGTAAAGGCGAGATTAGGCACGCCAAGCGCAGGGATTAATGCTGAGGATCAGGACGGACACTGGATAAAAAGGCGAGAAAAAATGGGCCCGGGGGAGCAGCCCGCGGGCGATCATCAGCCGCGCCAGTCGACAGGCGCATCTGGGCAGCAGCCGCAGCTCGGGCGACACGCATCGTGCTCGGCGACGAGGTCTCATGGCCGCGGCCAGGGGCACGAGAAAGCCTGTCCTGTCCCTGGTCTCGGCAGGCCGGCGGACCCCGTGGCCGTGTCCCCGAAACGGCGCCGGCCCGGGGACGGAGCGCGGCCCGGGGTGTTCAAACTCAAAAAGAAAAATTTCGTCCACGGTCCACGCACCCCTCTCCCAGGGGGCCCTGGCTGGCCTGCGTACGTGTCGCCTCGCCTCGCGGCGTGTCAGGCTCTTCGGGCTCCGCGCGGGACACGCTCTTGGCGCGTAGCTGCGGCCGCCCGACGCGTGTCCGCTCTTCCTGAACTCGGCACGTCGCCGGCATGCTATTCTCGGCCTTTGCCCATTTGTCAACTGGGAATGATGTTGCAGGGCAATACAACACGTGATGGCACTGTTGTTCGAGTAAGGCCGATACTGGTGTGAGACCACAACCAAATGATGCGTTTCGAGGCGCGGTTTTATGACTTGATGTGGTTAGGCGGAACAGGTTTGTTGTTGGACTTAGTAGTAGGCAATTACTTCCGCGTGCACGTTTCTGTAAATCTGATATCATGACGGGGCTGAATTGGCCCGTGATGCTTATTTCCTCCACCTAAAAAGGGTCAAGGTGCTTTTCAGGAAAAAAGGACCTTTAGGTATAGATAGATTAGATAGATCATGTGAGAATGACGCCGTGCCTAAACGCTCGTGAACTCTCGTCCATAGATCATGTGAGAATGACATCGTGCCTAAACAACACCGAACAGCTCTCATGATCTCATCCTAAACACACTAGTACTTCTGGTCCCCGTCTCCTCGACCTATTTCCTACACGGTCGCCACTCTCTTTCTATGGACGCCCCCTACTTCTCGGCGACGTGTAAATCTGCCATACCGTAGGGTACGACGGGACTAGGAGCACAATTTCCCCTGAAACGGAAAACGTATCTTACCGTATCCAGCTATCCTAATCGCAGTCGCAAGCTCGCAACAACCCTACCAATCTACTACCATCAGGCGCCACGCCCACGTGGCCACGTGGTACCTGTCAAAGCTAAAAAAGCACACATTCCCCTGCGCGCTCGGACGGGACGTGGCCACCACGCCGTCCGTCACCGCGTCGGCCCCATGCGTGACGAGCGGCTCCCGCCCTGTCTCTCCACGTCTTCAGCGGCATCACATGACACAGGCAGCAGCAGGCTCACACAGACAGACACAGCGGTCCAGCGCGCCAGCCCCCAGGGTGCGAGCTGCAAGTGCGAACCAAACCGGGACCCATGCACGCGACGCGAACTGAGAGATGAGATGAGGATAAGATCAGACAGAGCCGTGGGGGCGGAACAGATTCCGGGGGCGAAACCCATGCCATGTGTGGCAGCGCCGCAGTGGCCATCCCCGGCCCGACGCCCTTTATTAACGCAGACAAACATGGTCCGGCGGGCCACCCTCTCGTGTCAGCAGCGTGGGTCGCATCAGGCGGGCCGGACGACCCGATTCGTGCCATGTAGGAGTACTACTCGCTTTCGGCTCTCGCCGCGACGCCACGGCACCGGCACGAACGGCTGCAAAAACGCGCGCGTTACCGTGCGTTTCTTCTGGTTTCCGCACCCCAATTGCGCACGTTACTCGCCGGAATGGTAGCGTTGGTCAAACGACGGACGGACGACGTACCGCGTCTGAATCCTGAAAGCGAGCGGGGGCGTTATCCCGCCGGGCGCGGGGCAGAGGGCGCGACGCGGCGCGGCTCGGGGTGTTGGTGTTGCCGTCGGTCCGCGCCGGGGGCCTCTGTATATAAACGCGCACGCACCGCACCAGCGCCGGGGTGGTCAGGCAGCAGGCCAGCAGTGCGCACACTCTCCGCGAGGAAGCGAAGCGAAACGCAACAATAGTGAGGCGGCCGAAAAGGGTGCGGAGCACACCAGCGTCTCTCTTTCTTGCCTGGCGAGCAACATGAGCTACATGCTTCGGGACGCGGCGGGCCGCGGGGGGGGGCGACGAGGAGCTGTTCGAGGCGGCGTCGTCCGTGTCCGGCGGCGAGTCCGACGACGACGAGGGGACCACTTCCCCGGCGGCGGCGCGGCCGGGGCCGGGGGCGAGGGCTCGTGCGACGACCTGCAGGACAGCCGCGCGTTCGTGCCGCAGCCGCTGCGGAGGATGAACTCGGACAGCATCTACGACATGACGTCCATGATGTCGCAGCTCCCCGCCAAGTAAGTGCGCGCGCCTGGCTCTGAAGCTTTTCATCAACCATGGCCGGCCTTTGTTTACAGCAGATTTTGCTCACGAATCGCGGGCGGCGGCTGGTTTTGCAGGAAGGCAGGGCTGTCGCGGTACTACGAGGGCAAGTCCCAGTCGTTCGCGTGCATGTCGGAGGTGCGCTGCCTTGAGGACCTGCGCAAGAAGGACAACCCCTACAAGCAGAAGATCAAGTCGTGCAAGAGCTACGTCGCGCTGGCCAAGAAGCCCGGCTCCGGCTCCTGCGCCAACCTCGGCGGCCTCGCCGCCGCCAACGGGTTCAGGACGACGGCCCCGATTCAGAACGGGTACCACCAGTAGGCAGGCACCGCAGCAGGCTTGCCCTGGCCGGCGACTTGGCGACAGAGCACCGCAACTGGAGCTGGAGGAAAGCGTTTTTGTTCCTCGAGGGTCACTGAACTGTTCTTTTCTTTGTTCTTTTTTTTTTTTCTACTTGTTCTGCGAGGAATTTCTTCACGGGCGCATTAGTCTGAGAATTTTACGAGGTGGTGCAACTGTTTGTTACTTGTTCTGCTATCGGTAGAGTACTAGAGGAACTTACCGTTGACCGTTCTGCACTGTTGCTGCTCGGCAAAAGGAAACTGTTCTTTGGGTACTGTAAATACGAGGCACGGCAGTTCAGGGCTCCAGGCAGAAAATCATCGACCGTTTCCTCCTTTTGTGCATATCCATCAGTCTTCCAATCTTCTTTTGGAGGTGACCACTGGTAGGATGAGGATACTAGCGCACACAGTACGGCAGGCTTTACTTGGGCTCTGCTGCGCTCAAATACACATTCGGTTGACATTCTAGAGACGAACATTCACTCAGTCCGTCTTACTGCTGGAAAAGTGTGGAAAAGTGTGATTGTGAGGGGGCACGGTTTTTTAATAATGATAAACTCTATGGGACGGATGGAGTACTCTATCACCCGAACACACACAACACACTTTCGGACTCAGGGTCCCTTTGCAACACAGAAACTTCATATAGAAAAAATTTGTGCAGGAAAAAAAAATCTCACGTTCCAAAGAGAGCCTCGTGCTGAGGATACATATAATTGGAAGCATATCTTTTTTTTTTTTTTGACAGAATGGAGTACCCTCTGCGTCCTACCTCAAAAAAAAAAGGCATAAAAAGAGCCCTTTTAATTTGGTACTAAGTCAGATTCTCTTATATTTAATTATATTTCTAAAAAATACTATCAATATCTATATCTCCATATCGTTTTACTATAAAATAGTTTCTTCATTTAAAATTATAAGTTATCCGTAGCTAGTATTCCTATTCCAACTTTTTGAGAGTGAAAACATCGTTTAACCAAAATTATAAAAAACATACAAAGATTTATAACACCAAATAGATATATTATATAGTTTCTTCATTTAAAATTGCATGTTATTTGTACCAGTACTCCCATTCTAACTTTTCTTAGAGTGAAAACAACATTTTAAATTTAACTACAACTATACAAAAAGAATTACAAAGATTTATAACATCAAATAAAGATACTATACAAATATAGTAAAAAAATCTAATAATATGTATTTGGTAACCTAAATACTATTATTTTATTATATAAATTTAGTCAAACTTATGATGCTTTGACTTTTGAACAAAGTTGAAATTACTTACAATTTAGATAAGACAGAGTACATTATATTTAGATACATATACATCATATCTAGATACGTATATAATAAAAAACATATATCAAGCTAGAAAGGGTTACAATTTAGAATGGAGAGAGTATACTATGACTAATTTAATAATACTTCTACAGTATTATAAATGGTGGTATTATTTTGTTTAAATTGAAAGCTGATTAGTTTTTGAAAAAAGAAGGCACTTTTTTAATGGAGAGAGTACATCTTTTATTACAAGGAAAAACATCGATATCAGACACAGATCTCTCGCACTCTCCACAACAACAGTACACAGATCTCCCGATACCAAATCTCTCGCAACCCACAGGCCACAACATACAGTTCTGTCCCGAGGGGGTTCCGCAGGCTGTGCAAACTCATGCCGGTAATTACACTCTGCCAATGTACAAAGAGCGAAAAACAGATGCGGAAACCATAGCAGGTCCACCTAGCAGGCTCGAACCTCAGTCAAACGGCCAGGTGATGGGCTCGCAGTTGCGAGTAAAGAGCGAAACCAGATGCGAAACCATAGCAGATCCACCTAGCAGGCTCGAACCTCAGTCAAACGGCCAGGTGATGGCTCCCAGTTGCCAGTAAAGAGCCAAAAACAGATCACGGAAACCATAGCAGATACACCTAGCAGGCTCGACAATCAGTCAAACGGCCAGGTGGTGGCTCACAGTTGCCGGTAAGCTTCAAGGACCCAAGGAAGCAGGAGAGTTTCCTCATGATGGGCTTGTGGCGAACCACTACTTGCACCGACATCGTCCTTCCAGTCATCGGCGTAGGTATCATAGCCTTCTAGATCTTCTTCGGTTATGAAGACTGCATCACTACACCCAGTGGGGCTTGTTGGCCTGGACAGCATACTTCGACAACGAGGTAAAACAAAATGCTCGGTATCAAACTCAGTGATTGCGTAGCCATCAACTTCAGGGTCTCCAAGGGATGATTTACTGGATTCTTCGTCAGATGTTATTGTCTCTTCATTTGAGCTCTGAATAAGGCATATGCTGCTCCGCATGCTCGACAGTCGACTGGATTCCTCATAAGATGGTGCTGAGCAGGTTGGATTCGAGCTCTGTATGGAAAAGCATCTCCCATTGAGCTTGCTGAACATTTGAACAGCCTGCAGCAAAGAAGTACCATATTTCAGCAACTGTATCACAAAATTGGAGACCAAGTGTCTGAGCAATAACTACTAGCATAGAATGTATGTAATCATGTAATAGAAAAATGCCAAGGAAGTCAGGTAGCATGCCTGCCACTGAGCTGGCGCTAAAAGCACTCTGGGCCTCACAGACCTTGCATGATCCAAAGCCGCTTGAGGAGTCATATTTCTGTACTTGATCTGCATTAATAAGTATGTTAAGTTAATATTAAAATGCACAGTTACGAGACAGCTAAACCAGAGGCAAATCATTTTCTTCTTACCAAAAAACACAAAACTATAGTGGTGCTTCGTCCCCTTCCAGCCTTACAGTGGGCGTAGGTGCTACCACCTTGCATTTCATTACCTGGGAAAAGAGCATATGTTAATTACCTTGCTGCCTGACTTGCACACAAACCACATAGAAGCAGGACATAATGAACTGTTTTTTACTACATACTACTACTATATTGTTACTAAAGTCATGGAGCATTTGTCTTCTGGTACAATGTTTCTAACTGTCTACTGATTATGGACCCTACCATACCGAACGACGCAACGGCCAAAAATGAAACTGAAGGTCCGTTACTATTCCATACTGTTAACAAGCACTGCCTTTTAAAATATTGTTATTTGGTCCAACCAAGTGTATTTGCTTCTAAGGATTATCACTAGATAACATCACTGGGCTAGCATTAATTCAAATATAAATGCATATTAGAAATATTATAAACTTGTTTGGATCCTATGGTCTAAAGTTTTCTCAACTTTAGACCAATTTTAGCTCTTGAGGCTCCAAACAGAAGGTCTAAAGTGTCGCCTAAAGTTTAGCTAACCTCACAAAAAACTTTAGACCACACAAATGAGCTGAAGTGGTCTAAAGTTTTAGTCCCCAACTTTAGTCAACTAAACATTAGACCAGAGAATCCAAAAAGGCCCTAATACCAACGAAAAAAATGGTCAGCACTATTTATAAGCTATCTTTCCTGCCCTTCAACTGATTGAGGAACTACCGCTTCTAACCACACCATACGGACATAATGACACTGTTTTACTACATACTACTAATAATATTGTTACTAAAGCCATGAAGCAATGGTCTTCTGGTACAATGTTTCTAACTATCTACTGATTATGGACCCTACTATGCGAATGAGGCAACAGCCAAAAGAGAGAAACGGACAGGTCCATTACTATTTCCTACTGTGAATAAGCACTGTCTGTTACTCCCTCCGTTCCCTTTTACCAGGCATGAGAGGAGAGTTACCAAGACACTCCTAAAAATATAGCCTTCGCATTTACAATATCTCACGATTAATACTGTGTCGAGTGCAAAAATAGCCATGCATGCATATGCATGCAACGCTACGTGTTTTGACTAGGCATAGTAATGACTAGTCTCCTTGGTACTTCAGCCCACACCTGTTACTCTGGCCAGACCAAAAAAACACTTGCACGCCTGGTAAAAAGGGAATGGAAGGAATAACATCTTGTTATTTGATACAACCAAGTGCATTTGCTTGAGGATTATCACTAGATAACGTCACTGGGATAGCAATAATGTCAAATAGAAATGCATAGTACAAACTAACAGCATTGACAACAATGGTTAGCACAATTTATAAGCTATCTTTCCTGCCCCTTGACTAATTAACGAACTACCGCTTCTAATCAACCATATGGCCACATCTGATATGCATCATGATAACTGAAAAAAGACTACCTCTGTTCTAAATTATAAATCACTTCAGCTTTCTCCTAATTCAAATTTCTCTAACTTCACCAAGTTTATAGAAAATACATTAATGTATGCAGCACCAGATAAGTAAACTATCAAGAAATATTTCATGGTGGATTTAATGAAATGGTGTTGGTGCATTTTTCTACAACGCCAAAGTGACCTATAATTTGGAAGGGAGGGAGTACAGCTTTATAATAATAGCAGTCATAATTCAATTGAAGAATAACCCTTTAAATTCAAACTGACCAAATGTCCAACAACAGCCAAAGATAATATCAAAGTAACACAGATGACGCATCATATAAACCATAGTTGACCACTACAGCTACTTCCCTGATCTGAACTGGCACCATTAAATTAGCATCATAAAGCTGAGATGACATCACCAAGAACTGGCACCAAGCCAGATGATGGATTGATGGAGCACATATAAAATTCTAAAAATCCTAAGAAGCAAAAAGAAAATGAAATCATGGTTCAGAACAAACTTACAATGGATAAAATCCACTGCCCGACAAATATGCTCCAGGGGAGGGGCAAACAGGTAGTCCCTTGTGGGAATTTCGAGATGACTGATTCCATGAGCCTGAAAAATGGAATTATATGATTATTCAGACATTAGTTGTAAAATCTGCCAGATATGGTATGGTACCATAACATTATATTGCTTGCTACCTGCCTACCACCCTAACTCATATGCACCAGTGCCAGCCTAACTAAGTGATTTTGCTGATTGCACAATTCTAATTGAGGCAATGAAATGATGTACATGATCAGAATGCAAAGACAGGGATAATCTTTTCCCGTATGTCTACAATTGATTAAAAAATAAGTGCCTCCTGAAGCTGGATCTACAGCTGGACCAATAGCTCACTTGGTCAAGTAATAACATTATAAGTTCCGAGAGAAATAAAGTTACTCCTTAAAGGAACATTTACCTGGTATAGGGATGTTGGAACCAGAGTTTCATAGGGTTCATTCAGTGTAACAACTCCTCTTACACCAAGTTGCTTCAGGCAGAACATCACTAGGGAATGGAACAGCACCTAGCAAAACATACTGAAGATAGACGGTTAAGGATATCAGGTTACAATGTCTATTGCGCATTAAGAAGGAATGACTACTATTATTCCATCACCAATTTAACAGATCAGCTATAATGATAAGATTGCATGTATATTTGACGAAATTTAACCTGGCACAAACTGAGCTACCTACCCACACCCACACAGCGCTAGCTGACCCCAAAAACATGTCTCAAAATCGCACCCCAGAAACCTAATAACGAAACCAGAACATAAATATGGAGACAGGCAAAAGATCAGCACCTTATCGACGCGATCCCACCAGCGGAACTCGCCATCGAACCTGTTGCGGAGCACGTTGTAGAGAAGCGTCGGGTAGAACAGGACCCTTGCACCGGCGCCGACGAGAGCGCGCTTCGCCTGCAGTCGCACAACCGCGACCACCTCCCCGTCGCCGCCCGAGCCCTCCTCCCGCTCGTCGTCCTCCACCTCCAGCCCATCCCGGGCTCCCGAATCCTCATGCCCGCCCGCCCGGATCGGAGCCCCAACCCGACCGGCAAACCCTAGGAGCCAACTCGCTTTGCGGCGTCCTCCCGCGCTCCTCGATTTCAGGGGAGCGGGATGGGGAGAGGGCAGGGATTTGTGGATCGAGAGGTGATTAATCTACTGGCTTCGAGACGCCAAAATGGGAAGGAAGGGGAGTGGCTGCGGAACAAGGAGAAAACCCAGGTGGACGACGGCGACAGGAATAGGTGGCGTATTAGGTGCGAGTCTGCGACAAATCTGCCTTCCAATCTGTTTAGCTCTCATCAGCGGGTGAGTAATGGCTGAGTGTGTTTTTTTGTGAAATGGTCCTTGGATGGTTGGATAATTATCTTGGTTAGAGATTAAAGATTTTTTGTAGCTAATAGATTCGCAAACAAAACATCCAAACACTCTCTTCCTTCTCCCTTTAAATTCTTAATAAATCACAGAAATGAAAATAGGTTCCTTGCCTAGTCATTATTCGATGTGCTTGCGGCTGATACTATTACCGGTGCATGGTGTCTTCCTCGTGTTAGGCCTCGGACAGAGTTGTGGGCGCTTAGGGTATGGGCGGTGGCAAAGACGACAATGTCCTCGCCGCTGGGCGGGGCGGTGGATGAGCGAATGGCGTGGGGGAAGAACGGCTCACACTGCCCCTTGGGGTTAGGCTTGGAGGGCTCCTCCAAATTCTAGATTGTCGGGCGGCCGGCCGAGGCGACGACCACAACACGACCCGGTGGTGGGGCGGCGGGGCGGTGGTGCCACCGAACAAAGCTAGCATGCATGCGGTAACCTATCGCCTGCTTATGTATGCCATTGACTTATGGCTACATGTAGACGCTTCAATTAGAGGGCCAAGTAATTGCTTTGAGCATCCGGAGACACTGCTTGGATTTCTCAAGATTGGTAACACCGCTTGGATTTTCAAGATTGGTAACTACTGACATCCTACAAAAAGATAATATAGGGAGTATATAGTTGCGTTTATAGATTGTGGTTGGTTTAGAATTTAGGAAGTGCTTCTATTGCAAAAGAGAACGTCAACCTCAACGGGAATAACTTTCAAAAATGGTTGTTTTTCGCCGAGTGACCTCTACCTTTGGTTTTCAGCTTTCCACTTTTTAACCGGGTGGACATAGAGATATTTTTTTGCATCTGTGTTTCAAGGGAGAGAAGAAAAGCTAGAAGTGGGTTTCATAGTTATTTCAACCAACCAACTTACAAATTTAAACAACCAACTTTTAAACAAATTTAAACAACATAGAAGTCACGGCAACTTTTTTCATGACTCATGGCTCATATCAACTTTTCACAACATACCTTTAAAACTCTAGGCATCAATGTTGACTGGCGATCCCATATTTTGATTGGAGATTTTTTTTTTTTAAAATAGTATAAAGTTTAACACAACTCTAGTATCATGATCCAAATTTTTATAGGATAAATTGAAGCGATTTAAATTTGTATTTAATATAACTGCAAATAAAACCATTCATATAAATATTCTTGTCGTGCCTTTAACTCTAAATCCTAGGTTTTTCCTCTTTAAAAAAAAAAACTACAAATATCTAGCTCTAAAACATCCACATAATTTTATAGAACTATTTTAGATAGATCAGAAGAAATAGAGGAAAGAAAGTTTATATATATGAAATATTGATTCACGTGAAAAACTGCACTTTTATTCTATTTTTTCTTTTTATTTGCAGATGCTGGAGGCGCTAGGTGCTAAAAGAAGGAAAACACAGTGGTAAGTTGAAAAAAAATTAGACACTCCTAATGCTACATCTTGTTTTCTCTCTTCGTGCCACACTCTCTATACAACCATAAACTTTTTCTGTACATGGTTCACCTTTTTTATTTGTATAAAAGCTACTCCTAGATCAACATGTAGGAATTTGGTGTGTCTGGGTTAATTTCTTCGGTTATAGTAGTCTCTAAGTTATAAACATGTCTAAGCTATAGTTAGCTTGTTTTTTTTTAAAAAATCTACCTTAACTTCGTCAAAGGGAACACCTTATAATTAAGTTATAATGTACAGAGTTAAGATCATGACAGCTTCCGGTAGTTTATATAATGAAAGATGCTTATAATAAGGTCCTATAACTTGCTTGATTACGCTATATGGCGGTGCCTTGAAAATGGGGCATAGAAAATTTCATTGATACTCATGGAAATAGCCAAACAACTATATTTTTTTTTTACCATAAGTTTAACGAATGTTAGACAACATTAATGTGTATATACCAAACTGATTTTAACAAGTTTTTTCTATATGAGATGACAAACACACTTTGACCTTTATATCAGACCTGGATGGCAATATTGCTATTTCACCGAACGCGGCGGTCGCATTGATGTACAAAACACACCACACACACACACTCACATTAGAGAACATTGATTTCAGTTTGCAGGTACAAAAAAGATGGCAAAAGTTGAAAAGGTATAGCTCCCCAACAAATTGGTTTATGTAGCCAGGCCTAGCTAGATTGAACAAAGAAACAAGATATGATGTTCCAAATTTATAAGAATAGGCAGAAGCATATTATAACTGAAGGCATGTGTAGCTGAGATTAGGCTAAGCCACAACTTTATAGCAAACATGGCAAAAAATATTTTGTTTTTATAAGAAAAATATATGGTTCTGATTTGTTTGGTTTCCGATGACAGCCAATACAAGTGCTTTGGTAAAAGTTGTATTTCTGTGTGAGCCAGTTAGAAAGCAAGTTGTGAGGATTGTCCAAGCATTCTAGAATAAAATGTTGTTTGCCACAGATTAGGCTAAGTCACAATTAAGCTACTGTTCTAATAGATATATCATAGCAAGACACTGCTGCACAATTGTCAGAATTTAGTGAAAATATATATGCAAAAGGTTCTCTATTTAACCACAAATTGTGTTTAAATCATAAAAAGATTATGCTCACCAATGTACCTTCTTATTTGTTTATTATCCAATAGCACAACCAGGCCATATTGCAATTGAACACAGCTACCCCATCCAAGCTTTCAGACTTGAGATTGCTCCTAAGCAAAAGGACGCCATGACAAAAACCTGAAATGTTTATCATGGGAACTTCAAAGATCAATACAGGGAATATGCATACAACTAAGAAAACAAAAAAAAATTATGGCATAGCTCAGACTCCATTGCTAGCATGCCATATTGTGATCTTCGCTATGGGCAACTAAATATTTGCGCGAGATACTTTTCATAGCGTCGTGTGCCTCACCAGCATCTAGGGATCTGGGCCATGCAGTACTCTATCTAGTTACAGGCAGAGTTTAAAATAATCCCTTTCATATTCAGCTGAGATCTAAATATTGTATTTACTTAAGTTTTTTTTCTACATAAACATGAGAAAGCTACATTTAATGTAGCCCATCATCTATCATATACCCATCAGATGAGTGGGAAAAAAATGCTGGACGAAACGAGCGTGTCATTTTCTTTTGACAACACTTTGCAAGCTCTCTGCAAAGTCCACATCTCCTGCCCAGTTTTCAAGAACAAACTGCAGTTAATTGAGGAATGATGCATAACCTTGCAGTGGCTATCATTCTCCACAGCAAGAGACGACGACTACAGCCACTGGATCTCCGGCAGCCTCTGCAAGATCCGATCGACAAACAAAATTAAAAAAATCACAAGTTCAGGATGGTCAGCATAATGGGATTCTGAACAGCATGTTCAGAGCAAAAGCAGTTTGACCGACAATTTCTTCACCTGAACCTCCTAACCACCACCATGAGAAACCACTAATCAGCACCATCACTACGAGGGGCAACCAATCAGCATCACCACTACGGATAAAACAAGAAATCAGCACGGGGAGGACCAGATCGGGCATCGCTGTGTATCAAAGATTATGGATGTCGATGTATCTATACCTAGCCCTCGCCGCAATAAGGGTACCTTGGCCGCCACTGGTTTGAACGGAACAATCATCATTGTCCCGCTTCCAATTAGCCATCCGTTGGTGGCGTGCCCGGCTGGCTGGTCGTCGAGGCCGCAGTGGATGCGCTTTCTAGGACAGGGTAGGGGATGAACGGCCTCCCGACGCTAGCCTGATTCATGCTCGCCGCGTCTGCCACGGTGGCGAGAGCAGGCCGGCGGCGTCCTCGTCAAACGTGAGCGCAGGAAGGGTCATGGTCCACGGTGGTGGGTCGATGGCGAGGCTGGACGCGGTCACAGCACCGTCCTCGGTCACGGCGAGCAGCGGGCGTTCCCGATCCGCGGCGGTGCGTTGACAGCGATCCTGTCCATGAGGCTTCATCCTCGATCTCTGGCGAGCGCAGGTAGGGGCAGACCGCGCTAGGCCGCCGGGTTGCCTAGGGTTCGACGACCACGATCGCAGCGTGCGGCGATGGGGCAATGGCCGGCAGCAGCGATCACGATCCGCGGTGGTGACTGGCGCGCGACGCTCTGTGGGCTAGGTGGGCGTGGGAGGTCGAGGGTGGAGGGATGGATACGTGACACTTTTGATCTGGACCGTCCGATACGAATGAGTAAGGAGAGAGAATGTATGAAATTAAATCTGGGCTGTCCATTTTAATTGGGTTGGTTTTCTGGGTAGAATTTCGTGAGTGGATGAAAGGAGGGCTTCTCAGCGGGGGGGTTTATAAAAAACATCCCCAGAAAAAAAAGTTGGTGCCGATTAGTAGGTTGATGGGGGCCTTGAAAATGGGGCATAGAAAACAACATTGACCTCATGGAGGCGGCTGGAAATAATGCAAAATCGCAAAACGACCAGGCCAACAATGCAAGTAGTCTGATTTTCTTTTCCCCATTTGTATGAGCGGACGTCACCTTAATGACCTGGATGGCAACCGGCCTAATCACCGAACGCGGCGGTCGCTTTCCGCGCGCAGCTTCCACAGATCACACCCAGGAACTCCAAACCCCGCCGCATATTCGGCGCCGCGCGTACAGCCGCACTCGGGAGGGGGCCCACGGCTACGCTCCAGGCCAGACCATGCCGTCCCACCCCAATTTTCGAACGGGGCCCTCTGCACGGGCCGCAGCCACGCGTCGAGACTGCTTGCTGACGGACTGCTTGTGGCTTTCAGAAACCGCGGCGTACTGGCGTCGGGTCACCACATACCGCCGCGCCCGCGAGTTCGTGTCGGCCGCTTGACGAGTGCCGTGGGCGGTGAGCCGGACCAAGAGCTCGTTGAACTTCTTAGATTGTTTGTATACCCCAATTTCCAAGGAACCCATTTTTGAACGGGCTAGCCAATCCCGAAAGAAAAAAAAAATCTACTTTTCCTCCTTTAATTTTCACAAAAGCTTATTTTTCTCTCTAAATTTTAAAACCGGACAAATAACCGCTCTCAACTTTTTAAATTATGCACTTTATCTCCCTAGAATGGTTTTAACGGTGGTTTTGCTACAATCACAGTGATTTTGTCTTTTTCTTTTTTATTTATTTTGGCATAATTTTTAAAAAATTATAGTAAATCATAAAAAATTCATAAAATAGAAAATTTAATTTTATTGGACTCCACATGAGTAGATCTATGTAGTGAATATATAATATGGTATATTTTAATATAAAGCTTTTGCTAGTATTTTTCTTTTTTATTTATTTCGACTGAATATTTGAAAAGCATAAAAAGCCCCCCCGGCTCAAGGGATTTTGTTTGGCGGCAACAAAAACTGGGCCCCCTGAGCCGTAAGGGCCCCTCCCTGTACGTCACTATGTACACGGTGTAGGTAGTATTAGTAGTTTAGTACTAGTATTTAGAGCTCGGCTGAACCGCTGAGAGTAAAAGGTGTAGGCACTGCATAATTGCGTTGGCGCATTGTTTTTTTTGTATGAGTGTGGAGGCCATGAGCTAGCCCAGGAGCAACGTGTGCATCAATTTATTTTGCCATGCGGATGTAGGCATACTACTCACTATAATTGTATGTCTTGTAGTGTAAATATGCTTTGTGCTAATTTTCAATTACTAAATGTATTTTAAAAATTCTAACACATGTCCTCTATAAATTAAATGATGCCCCCACATTTTTTTTTAAAAAAAATAATATGAACACAACGAAAATATAGATGAATCAATAGTTATTGCGCGTAGAAGCAATATGGTGCAAGGAGAGTAGTTTTTTTAGAATTACAACACGTCTATAACACGCACGCACACTTATTCTCTAGAACATACGTACGCAAAACTTACCTCTATGAGTACTTTCGAAGCACTAAACTCATCCCTAGAACACACATACGCAAATCCTACCCCTATGAGCACCTTCGAAGGACTGAGTCGACAAGTCACCACAGGCGCCTCGTTGTCGATGGAAACGTCGCTTACCACTTAAAGCATAACGCCACTAGATCCTAGAATAATTCCAAAAAAATACGATCACCCGTGTTAAGTCGAGGACTCGAACCTGGTGGGTAAGTTCCACCACAAGGAACCTAACCAATTGATCTTGCACTAATATATGCTAGCTAATTACTTTTAGCTTAAGATCCAAACTGATACAATCGATAATATGTTTACATAGGTTCCAAGGGCCTCCATTTTTAGTCTTACCCTGGGCCTCCAAAATCTCAGGGCCGGCCCTGATAGTAAATCATTGAAAAATCATAAAATAGAAAATTCAATTTTGTTGGACTCTACGTGAGTAGATCTACAAAGTGAATATATAATATGGTATACTTTAGTTCAACAAAATAATTATAGAAGCTACAGTTATGAATTATTTTAATTAATTACAGAAAAATATAGATCGAAAGTTACAACAAGAATTTATACTAAAGTATATCATATTATATGTTTTTTTTTGTAGATCTACTAATGTAAAGTCCAAGAAAATTAGATTTTCTATTTTATGATTTTTCTATGATTTACTATGAATTTTCAAAGATTCAGCCAAAATAAATAAAAAAGAAAAAGACTAGCAAAAACTTTGTACTAAAGCATACCATATTATATATTCGCTATGCATATCTACTCTTGTAGAGTCCAACAAAATTAAAATATTTATTTTATGTTTTTTTGGTGGTTTATTATGATTTTTCAAAAAATCATCCAAAATAAATAAAAAAGAAAAAGATAAAACCATTGTTACTATAGCAAAACCACCATCAAAACCACTCCAGGGGAGGTAAAGTGTATGGTTTGAAAAGTTGAGGGAAGTTGTTTATCCGATTTTGAAATTCAAAGAGAAAAAGTAGACTTTTACGAAAATTAAAGAAGAAAAAAAGTAGATTTTTTCCATCCTGAAATTGCAGGACCAACACAAGACGAGGCCTGCGGGCACCTAGCACTCGGCGTTAGCGAAGCAGATACGGCCCACCAGTTAGCATTCCCATTCCCATATATATAAATATATATATTCTGAACATTTTCTCTCAAAAAAAAAAAAAAAAGAAACTGAACAACTTTGTGAATGAAGTAACCATCATCATCGCAAAAAAAAAAAAAAAAAAAAACATAGATGAAAGCTAGTATGACGCTAGAGAAAAATGTATCATACATATGGTACGTAGCAACCTTGGTCTACTTACACTTTCTTTTAAGAATGATGGTGGATGCTTGACGCCAGCACCAACGCCAAGATAGCAACGTCGAGCAGGGTCCTAAACGCAGAGAGAGATCTCTTCGCCAAGGTACACCAGGTTCTCCCAGCAACGCAGTGCGACAGCCGACAGTTGGGCATACCAAGCAACTGTATATCCTAGCCCAGCCAGGCGAGGCGAGGGGGAGCAAAAAGGATCCACACAGGCGCGCATCGACTGTTCTTATCCGGTCGTCTTTTCATCCGCTCAGGTTCAGCGTTCAGACCCCCAGCTCTCCCCACTCCTCAGAGGTCAGAGCTCACGAGCACAGTCCCGTGCTGTGGCCCGCGGCTGTTTGCGAGGCAAGCGGCCTCGAGGCGAGCAGCGGCTCCGGCGACCTGCGAGCCAATCCGTCTTTATTCCTCCATCCCAATATCCAAACACTTCCCACGGACCTCACCCAGTTTTTGGCCCAGTAGCGCAATACCGCACGCACGACCCCTTCCACCCTGCTTCCGTCTCCGGCCGGCCATGGCGACGCCCACCGCCGCCGCCGCATCCACGTCGCTGCGGCCGCTGTCTCCATCCCAACCTTGCATCGCGGTTATACTCTGTACCGTGCTCATCCCATTTTATTTTCCCCAACGAACTCACAGCGTCCTCTAATCGTCCGCGTTTGTGCTAACCAGAGTTTGCCCCGTCGGTGGTGTTGGGGAGTCCCGGTGCAGTCCTCCGGGCGGAGCGCATTCCATGCTGACCGGCGGAGGCGGTCCGTGCTCTATCCTTGCTCTCCGTTTTTTTTAATTAAATTTTACATGTGCGCTCCGGGAGGGTGCTTTTGGATTAAGAAGTAACAACCTTTATTTTGCTAAATTGTACGATTTGGTCTGGTTGGTTACGAACAGTGTGACTTATCCGATCATCTCCTTAGCCATGATGTGGCATTGCTGTATGCGGGATTAAGAAATTTAATGAATGAATTGGGGGATTGTTTTTTAATAACTGAACATTGCAGTAGAACTGCCGTTTTGTTTTTGTGATTGATCAACAAATGTGACCCTGGTAATTGTAACCAATCAAGCAGCAGCATGGCCACTCCATGTAGGCTGCCAAGCCAATGCTGTAAGACTTTTGCCTTAATCTAGCAATAAATAAGGTGGGGATCCCCCCCCCCCCCCCAAAAACCGGTAGCATCTCCAACGGTCTTGCATATTTTCTTTGGCAAAATTGAGAGTTTGCCAAGTCTCAAATGAATATGGCAAAGGTTCAAAGAGTCAATCTCCAACGGTTTTGCATTATCACTTGGCAAAAAAGGAAATTCTGGGCCGGGCGGCAGGCGGGAGCCACGCTGGAGGGAAATAGTGCGAAAGCATCGGCAATGCCAAAAGCGCAGATGAGGTGTGTATATATGCAAGTCCTTCCCTGCTTTTTGCCAAGTTAACAAAAATGCAAAGCTCTTTTGCAAAACCGTTGGATAGACGTTTTTTAGACTTTTTTTTTGCAAAAACAAAAATGCAAAGCCCATTTGCAAAACCGTTGGAGATGCTATTAGAAAGTTTCGATGTGATAACTCTGGGGGGTGCTAAATTGCTAAGGTAATTTTGTGATTAATGTTAATACTACCCTGCAGTTATCATGATATATCTTTCTGTCTTGAATTTTGACGTGAAGGTGGCTAAATAATATTCACTTATGATTTCATTAAACAGGAGCACTTTATTATGCGCAGCTGATAAAGCTCCTGAAGAATCCCTCAAGAAGACCATTGAAGTGGATAGGCTTATTGATATGCTGAGGGACGCAAATCCTAGAGAGGT
The DNA here is from genome assembly GCA_015844335.1 of Chrysopogon serrulatus. NCBI lineage: Eukaryota > Viridiplantae > Streptophyta > Magnoliopsida > Poales > Poaceae > Chrysopogon > Chrysopogon serrulatus. Next base: position 6,953 of record JADLZL010000290.1, on the reverse strand, counting down.
AAATGTGAATATGTTATTTCTTTCTTCAGTCTGGCTGGTGTGTAGATCAATTTCCCTTTTGAACTGTGGTTTCTGCCCTACATTTCGATTCAGACTTCACGCTGTAGATCTCCAGTTTGAAAACCAGTAGTTTGTACTATTTCCGAACCAAGGAGACCCCAATTTCCATTAAGCAAAACTGAAATACAGATGTTTGAGAAGGCATAAGAAATGGAGAGAGACAGAAGCCCAAAATCCTTCCACCTGTGAATATTATCTGCATATTACTGTCACAGATGCAGAAGAATGGTGTCATTACATCGAAAGGTCACATTACTTCTCCTACAGGGGCCTGCTCATTACATAGCATTTGGAATAAAGAGCAGCAAAACCAGCCAACCAGAACATGCAAACAGAGGCCACAGAGGAACACCTGTAGCCATTGATTCTCATCTTCCCCTCTTGGATGTCTTCCAGTTGTAGGGGAGCCAAGTTTGTCGGAGCAGCTGTAGCAAGCGGTCATGTGGCCACATGTAGCACGATATTGATGCCCTCCGCCAACATCTCCTGCTCTCTTTGGGTACAGATCTGTCCAGTAGCGGATATGAGCACAAGCATAACAAACAATTTCAGCAGGGGTCCTGGTTAGTTTATTCTCGAAACAAGCCTTATTTCTCGTCTTCCAAATGGCCCAACAAATGGCTGCTATTCCAAACACATGAAAATTGAGCCATTAGGGATCCATTTTTTGGTCTAATTACATTATGGTGCGTTGTTATGGTGGCTTAGGGTGCTCCCTTTTGCTGTGAACAACTTCTGATGTATCTCTGCTACCTGAATTCTCTAAACTCTGCTGTATTTCCGTTATTCTATAATCGAAGTGGGGAAAGGCCTCGTTTTGGAAAAAAATTGGTCTAATTCCAGCATTGCATCATATTTTCTATGTCTGTCATTGACCCCAATGCTATGAGCCCCAGCGAACCATACTACTTTAGCTATGGGACAATTGAAGAAAAGATGGTTAATATTTTCCTCTTGATGTAACAATAAGGGTTGCCCTGCCAATTTCTTCTACTCGTGTTGTTCTTTGTTAGTACAGGTTTATTCTTCAATAACCATATGAAGATTTTAATTTTGAGAGGGATTTTCCCTTTCCAAATGTGTTTATAGGAAGGTCCTGAATCAATGACTGTCAAAGCAATATAAAGAAATTTCACAGCAAACTTATTGTTCTTTTCCAGTTTCCAACAGATTAGATCATCTCCATCCTAGAAATGGAAATTGGTAACATCATGACAAATTTGCTCCCTTCGGATCTGAAGTTCCACATATAGCCATATTCTGAAAGTTAATTGCATCTTCAGTTCCCAGCAATGTGCCACAGTCATATCTTGCTGTTCACAGAGCTGAAATAGCTTATGAAATTTACTAGCCAGAGGTTCATTATAGAGACAGGCGTCTTTCCAAAACTCGTTTTATTTCCATTCCTTCTCTTGATTTCCCTCCCTTGTAAGTATATTGGTTTGACTTTGAGAAAGTCAGCCCTGTGATTCACAGAATATAATGATTGATCATGTAAATATTTGGCTTTCACAATTTATTGCCATGTGCCCTCCTGTTCAAGTTTCCACCACCATTTGCACAGAAAACTAGTTCATTTTCCATAGTAGCTCTTTAATGCCTAGACCCCCGTTCCTTTTTTTTTTTTTGCAGATTTTATGCAATGCTCAGTTAGAGCTTCCTTCCTGTGTTGTTTGTTCAGTATTTCCAGAGCCAAACGAAGAACTTATTGACAAATCTATCACTGGACCTAAGTTTTATCAACTGCTTTGAGCATAGAGCTAGTTGACAGTTTGACTTATTTCTTTGTCTTCTTACTATTCTATTCTACATTTCTACAAAGAGAATTCCAAAGGAGAAGAAGAAGGGGCTGAACACTATTATCATTCTAGGTTTCTGGATCCTTTGGAAGCACCGAAATGCTTGCGTTTTTGAGGGGTCTCTTCCCTGCATCACCAGGCTGCTCGAAGAGTTCAGAGACGAGCATCACCTTTGGTGTTTGGCGGGAGCGCGTGTCATGTGCATGATTGGTCTGGTTTACAGTGTTGGGCTTGGTTAGCTCACCTTTGTTTAGTTGGGTTGTGTTTTTGCAGTCAGGCCTCACCCCTTTCTTAATTCTTTAAGTTTTAGTTCTTCGATGTAAAGAAACAACCCCTCACAGCCTGGCCTGGAGTGAGGTGATGGTGTTTGTAAGGGTCCTAAGGGACGATCCTTTTCTCTCTATAATGCAATGATACGCAGATCTCCTGCGCATTCGAGGAAAAAAAAAACGTCTACATGCTTGTACAATATTTGGGTTTGTCTAAAAGGTATCTCTAGATTAGACTGTGTCCTCTCTCTTTAAAAAAGTTCTTATTCTATGTTGAATGAACTGGGAGAATCCTTGTGTTATTGTTTCTTTTGACATAATGAGTTCAAGTGATTAAATTACTAATACACCTTTGTTTCTTGTAAACAGCTTGATCAAATAGTGGTCGAAAATGTTCTGGCATTCGACGCAGGTTTCTGGGTTCGGCTGGCAGCTAGAATTGACCTCTGCAAATCAGATGATGATAAAGCATGTTTTCGCTTTCACATATGCAGACAATTTTGCTTCCTATGAATGTATCTTTTGTCTCAATTAATCTAACTTTGCAGTTGGTTTCTCTTTTGTCTTCTCAGAAAGATTATGAAGAGCTGGCAGAAAATGTCATGAATATTGTTGACCGGCTTGTTCACAAGACTGATGTAAGAACCATGTTCCATCATACATAAGTCCTAATATATTATCACTGCCTATGTCCATATAAGCATGGAAAACTTTGTATTTCTTTTGCGATTAATGATTACAGATACTGTTTCATGCTTCTAATTTTAACCTTATGTTATGCAGCAAAAGATTGAACAGTCAACTGATGTGCTGAAGGCAATCATTAGTCCTGCAATGCATGAAGGAGATGTGAAGTGGCCACCAAGAGATCCAGACACACTCAAATTGATGGAGAAAGTAACGTCACATCTCTACCTATTTTTCTAGATGCTTTTTACAGACTTGCATTTTGTCATGGTCTTTGCATTTCCAGTGCCTATATAACTGAACTTTCTTGAACTGTCATCTATATTAATTAACAAATGTGTTGTGAAAATGTGTAGGTCAGGGAAAATATCCAAACATCTCTTCTTCAGCATTTTTTTTTTTTTCAAATTATGATTTAGAAGAGCCTGTTCTGTTGTTCTCTACTTTTAAACAGACATTTCTTTTGGACTTAAGAGATTCAGTTGATTATATGTAAATTTATGTGTCATGTTGTGTATCTAGAAATGCCAATCTGCTTCCAATGTTCTAAAATGTTTTTTCTAAAATGTTTTTTATATGCCATCCTGAAATTCCCAGGAAATAGCACGCCGAGAACAAGAAGGACAGCTTGATGAGGGATTTCTGTCAGAAGTTAGTGCTCAGTTGAGGCAAGTAAGTGTTCGTTTCTGCTTTTTGTGCTATCAAGTTGTTTATTTTATTCCAACATATATTGAATTTTATTTTCATGTTATTAGTTAGCTTTACATGTGTTTAGGCTAAACAAGACGGAGATAAGCCAGGGCTTCAGGCTATGCTGCAAAAAGTATTGCAGTTATATGCTTCCAAATCTCTCCAGAAACGTAGTTACGCATACAAAGGTAGTCTTTCTTCATGCATTACAGCTGTTCAACTTGAGATGTTGAGTCAGGATTACACTTCCATTTGTGTTCATGATCACCTTCCTTTTTTCAGGGGGGCAAGTTGTAGTTCCCGAAAAGTTTCTCGAATGTGTAATACAGGGTCTGTATTTCCACGCAGAGATTCTTGTTCTCCCTCCCTCCCTCCCTTCCTCCCTCACTCCCTCCCTCACTCATTCACTCAATCACTCAGCTACTAGTCATCGTATCTGATCAATGGAGATTGTGCAATGCAGCGCCTGAGAACGAGTGGAACAAGGTGTTTCTTGACGGGCTTACAGTAGGAAAAGGAGAGGTTTCACCAGATGATCTCTATGCCGTTATTAACAAGAGAATTGAGAGAATCTTGATTCGTGCACGGTGAGATCCACAAACATCTGGATTCTACAGGGAGCAGGGCCTTGTCTTGAGCATCTTCTCACACTGACATATGTTCTTCCTTTCTTATTCTGTTCTACAGGAAGGTGGTTCTTACCAACAACGCATACTGGTTGAGTATCTAAAAGAGATACAGGCTAGAGCAGAGGAAGTTGTCAAAGTGCTTCAAGGACCTACAATATAGTCTTCTGATCATGTTTACACTATACATGTTTCCTGTTTGCACGTAGTATGATGGGCCATTGACTTAATCTTGTTGAAGTTGTTTAGCAGAGAACTAAGAGCAGGTACGTTTCCCCATTTGGCAGAGAACCCAGAGGCTCGACTCTATTCTCTCTGTGTTAAATACATTTCACCTTTTTTCTGTTTCAGATTTGCCTGATGCTCGGACCTGATCACACAAAGAGAGTACAGGAAATGGAGAGAAGAGAGAAAGCCAGGAGAGGGTCTTCTTATGTGGGTATTCTTTGATCTTTGGTTTGGCAGGCCACAAACCAAGGCATCGTTTATACTTTTTTTCATCATCTGATTCTATGGCTTATTTATATATAACACATTATTATGAGCGAAGGGAATAGCTTTCAATAGAAGCATTTTTTTTTTGTATTTATTTTAATATAAATATTTGTACAATGTTGTGTTCGAGAGTTTGAATTTAGTGAAAAAAGTTCCTTTGATGTTAGAAGGATACTCCCTCTTATCTAAATTATAAGACGGTTTGACTTTTTTAATATGTTGCATTTGCTAGTACATAGATATAAACTATGTCCAGATAGTGAAAGTGTATCTAGAAAACCAAAATGTTTTATAATTTAGAATGGATTTAGTATATGTAACTCAGTATGTTGATTCAACAGATGCAACCCAACTCATGGTTGTGCAATTACTTCCAAGGTCAAATCAAGGTAGCGTTCAGTTTTGTGTTGGTGGAACTCTATTCCTCTATAAAATGCAACTTTCTCGTAAATTATTTCCTTGGCCCCTCTTGTAAATTCAACTCTTTTGATCAACCTGTACTTTCTCTTGCGGATCCGTATTTGTCTATTTTGACCTAAAACATTACTGAATTCATCATAAAACTCATCTGCTGAAGTTGTTGTCTCAGAAATCCATGAAAAATCCATTGGTGCCTTCAGCCTTTCCAGACAAATTTTACTATTGTATAACCATCACTAATGCCAGGGGTCTATGAATATTAAAATATATTTAGTAAATTTTATGTAGTTGACTAAGTAAATAATAACTAGACTATTTTTTTTTTTTTTAACTTCAGATGTAGTAAAACAAAGAAAGAACAGAGTTACATTCAGTACAACCTTTTCCTTTTACTACAGGCCAGATCAAACCGTTTGACTTATGCCGTCTCGAAGAAAGTACGGAGGTATGTCCTTTGTGCTGGCTGCAAGCAAGCGTGTGAAATTATCGGTGACAGCGAAAATGGAAAAGGTTATTCAGTTCAATGCATGGCAAGAGCAGCTTCGCCAACCAAGTATATTGCAACTTGTGCCTCGCAGAAATGGTAGCAGAATGCAACTTGTTAGTATGACGACTTGTACATAGACAAATTCTCCTACATGTTACGTAACAACTTCGGTCAATGTTCACTTCTTTTTAAGGAGGGATGGTGATCATTTTCGGTAACATAATGGATATGCTTGAGAAATTAATCAACAACATTGAAAACGGAGGTATTGCGTTCAAATAATAACTAAATGGAAATGAGAGTAATTCAACTTGCTCTCCCGAATAGAGAAAATAATACTCTCTCAATCCTATTTAGACTTTTATCATATTACGGCCACTTTTGATTGGTTTTTGATTCGTGTGGTTGCATCAATTGAATTCATTATTAAACTTTTGGACGTCCACTAGCACACTTCATTAGCCCCAATTCTTCCTTGATTAATCGTAGGACTTGTACAGGTGATCTCACTCCTGACTTGCACAGATGATCTCACTTCTTTCTTTCTATCACTCCTTCCAGATATTCCATGCGGTGCACATGAGGATCGCCACCATTGATCTTTGTTGTGTTGTGGATTGTCCTTGAAGCGCTCTTTTCCCACCATTCATACACAGATGGCACATCAGCGATGGCGCAGTCTGATGAGTCACCAATCCAGTTTTTCTTACTATCAATCATACTTTCAAGGCAAAAGAGCATAGAACACAAAGATGAAGGGCTATCTCGTTTTGTTGATCACATAACATGCAAGTTGGGTTATTGCATGGATAATTCCTTTTCAAGAGATTCTCTAGTGTCAAAATCTGTCAAAATCTTTGCATATGTACTAATTAGCAGCCAAACGAAGAATTTATGCTTTCCCTCGGCATATGCCCTCCAGATGGATTTGGAGTTGAATGAGGAGACGAGCCCTTTGAATTGTGCTAGGTATGCTGTTTTTTTTTTTGACCGAACTGGAGGGGCCGCAGCCCCTGCAGAGAACTTTAAATTAAAAGCAAAGGAAACAAAGTTTTACAGGAAGAGGGTTGGTTGGGGGGGGGGGCGCAAAAAGATTTAAGAGACAAAGAAGGAGGCAAAGAAGATAAAACTAGAACAAAAATCTATTACAAGTTGTGGATCCATTGATCAAGCTGAGAGACTTGTCTTAACCCTTAGGGAGACAAGTTGAACTTCCTTGAAGAAAAGATTTCTGCATTGTTGAATGCTCATTTGATTATTGTTGAAAATGATATCATTTCTCGCAATCCAGATTACCCAACTCATTATGATGATAGCTGTCATGAAGAAGCGACTCTGAAGTTGATCCTTGAGGGCTAGAATGTTTTCAAAGTGTTATCCTCCCTGAGAAGTGTTGACATTAAGCAACTCCTAGCATTGT
>JADLZL010000288.1:0-18122 GCA_015844335.1 Chrysopogon serrulatus | reverse complement strand
TGTACAAGCGGGCGGAGAGGAAGCTATCCCAAGTCTCGTTGTGAGATGAGTGTGTTGTGTGTGTGTGTGTGTTTGTTTGCCAAAGGAGGGTGCTCGGCTTGCTTCCTTGGATTTACCTTTGTCCCGGAAGGACCCCGTCCCCCCTTTTATAGCGGGAAGGAAGGGACGGGCTTCCTGTCTGATGTTTGAATAGGAAAGAGCGGTGGTGGGCGCCGCCTCATACTGCCGAGGCCTTGGGGCTCCCTCTCTCCTTGTCTTGGGAGCCGGGTGAGGCGGCGGTTTTATCTTACCGCGCCCGCCTTGTCGATGGCGGGTCTTGTCAGGTGGATCGGCTCCTCGTTCTTAGCGAAGGAGGACGTCTGCCTCTGCGAGGGGGTCGGCGTGGGCGTCATGATGGCGTGCCCGAATGCGTGGCCTGCTATAGCTTTGACTCACTCCCGGTCAGGGTTCACGAGGGCCGCGGCATCGTTGTATATACGGGCGTGGCGGCGTAGAATCTGACGTCTGGGGCCATCTTAAATGCCGACTCTCTGGAAGCCCCCAGGTGTCTGATGGCGGGGAACACCAGGAAGACCGACCGCCCGTGCGAGGGGGCGCCGTGCTCTGCCGGGATGCGGCATGCTCGTATTTGGACTTCAGTGATGGGACCTATTCTGAGGGGTTAGTCATCATGTCGCCCTGGGTGGCGAGGCATGGCACGCTACTTGTAGGGATTGCGCTAATTGGCCGCGCTTGAGGTGCGAAGTGGTGGCCAGGGCCGGCTCCCATCCTGCCCGAGGGGCTAAGCGTCGGCGGCGATCCTTGTGGGAGGCGGGCGGTAGATATATCACGTCAAATCCGTGGTCGGTCTTTGACCCGAGGTGATCTGGCTGGCGTGTCGTCAGGGATAGCCTTAAGCGCAAAGGGCTCAATCGGGACAGGCGGGAACTTCGTCCAGAACCGCTAACGGGGGAGGCCTCGGGCAGGCGGAGTCTTAGTGCCGTCAGAGGCCTCGTGGGGGAGGGCTCGGTCGGGGACAGACGGGCGCCGCCGAGGCCTCTATTTGAGGGGCTCGGGCGAGTCAGCAGGCGCTGCCCGGAGCCTGGCGAGAGGCTCGGGGCGGAGTCGGAGGGCGGACCCCGAGGCCTCTGAGGGGAGGCTCGGGGCGAGGCGGAAAACAGGAACTCGTCCGAGGCCTTGGTAAAAGGAGGCTTGGGCCCAGGCGGAAAGTTAGCATTTACTTGAAGTCCCGCAATGTGGGCTCGGGGTGTTAGTGTGTAGTCTTGTTGGGCCTTGGCGGGGCCGTGTTTTGTTCTTGTGTGGCCCCTAGTTTCGCGTTTCTTGGGCCTAATTGTTAGGAGGGCCCTTATTTTGGTCCCCCAGTTAGCCCCGAGCCTCTCGAAGGAGGGGGAACACTCGTTCGAGGCTAAGGTCGTGCTTCTTAGTCTAGTTCATGCCGGGCTAGGCTGTTAGATGCTCTAGGCGTTCCCTCATTGGAGTGCTTGGCCTTCGGCGGGTGTAACCCCGAGGCCTCGGAGGCGTGAGTGATCCTTCGAGGGCTTGTGCGTGCTTGGTGAGGGGTGTTACGCTCACCTCGGAGGCGTTCTCCCGGTGGGGGGCGCGAGCCAGCCAGGAATGCCCCCCCGAGGCCTCGAAGGAGTGTGGGTGCTTCTCAGGGGCTCACATGTTTCCGATCGGAGTGTTTTACGTGGTTTGCGAGTCCCCAGGGCCCGTCGGCTCGTCAGGGGGGCATGGCGCGTGGTTAGATGACGTTTCCCTACTCCGACTGTGCCGGGATAGCTGAAACCCGATTACGGCGTGGGGCGGCCCGGTGAGGTCTTGGTCGTTAACCGTGACGCCTCGCGCATCCCTTTCGCGGGGAGGAGGGTGGATTTTGTCACGGCTCGGTGACGAGTGTCACAACTAACTAGATCCAGTGGTTTGTGGGAGGATCAAATGAAACGCCCTATGCCCGTTAGTTAGGGGTTGGGCCAGGAGGCGCGTTTCATAAGAACTGCCACAGTGTCCACACGAGGCGGGGCTCGGGTCAGATCAGCCGGGTCCAGGGCTTCGGTGCTCTCCCACGCAGGGATCCCCCTTTCTCGGGGTGCCGTCTTGGCCTCGGATGCTACAGGAGGCGGCCCCTGCTCGCGGGGCTATGCTGTGTATGAGGCCGTCCAGGGCTGCCCACGACTCTGTTTGTCTGGGAGGCGCCGAACCCTGAAATGGGCCGGCTTCGTACCTACGGACGTAATGGGCCGTCGCCCAGCTCCCTCCGGGCAAAGGAGGCTTGGTGTGAACACCCCATTTGTGGGGACGTGGGCGGCGCCTTTTCGGTGGTGTTGGCCAGGATGTCTCCGTCGTGGCGGATCCACTGCCGTGCGCGCCGTCTTGCGGGCCCCACGAGGGGATGTGATGTCGCAGCGCTGCAAGCTACCACCCAGCTGCTGCCGCCGCGCAGTCAGGTTCCATGCCAGGATTTTATGTGGAGAAAAAATTCTGCATCGTCGTATCGGTCGCCCAGAGGGCCGTGTGGGCTAATGGCCGCCCGTCTTGTCGCGCTGGAGTCTCCGTCGCGGCGTGTACTCGAGTGGGAAATCAGGCAGCGATAATGCATTAATCTGGGGATGGTTGAACAATTGGGGTTTTCTGGGTATAAATACACGGGTGTGAAGGCGGCCGTCGGTTTTTTCTTTCGCCTTCCTCACCCGCTTGCGCCCGCTTTCGTTTCCTCATAGCCGCCATGCATCAGCGCCGCCGTGGGAGCAGGGAGCGAAAAAAAAAAAAAAAAAAAAAAAAAAACACTGCATCTGCCTAGCCCCACTTTGTCGCCATGGCGCGAGGCTGAATCGTCGGCGCCCGGAGGAGTGGGAAGCGAGCTCAAGTGGCTTGCCGGGAGGCGGCGGCTCGTGGGGAAGGGGGCTTCTCCGCCCTGCGCCGACCCCGGGCCTCGCCGGAGTGGATTGTTCCGCCCGGCCCGACCACCTGTCCCCGCACCCGCCTCAAGGGAGTGCGTCGTGAGCTTCCGCGGCGTTCCATGAAAGCAGGTTCGGGATGCTTGATGGGCCGGTTCTTGAGAGCCATCCTCGAGTACGCTACGGCTGGGGCTGCAGAACCTCAACCCCAACTCCATCACCTTGTTGGCGGTGTTAGGTAAGCCTGTCTGCGGGGTACCTCAGTCGAGCCCCAGCAGGATCTCGGCTCTATTTCTTCGGGCGCCCTCTACTTCAAAGGGCCGGTAAGGGGAAGAGGATGCCCGTCCGGCGTCGGGAGCTGCATCTTGCGGTAGCGGAATCGCCACCGGGATTCCTACATCCCAGAAAGAGGCTCGCCTCCTCCAACATGGTGGCGGCGCTTCAGTGGTTCTATCTCGGGCGACTTCCGTCACCTGCCCCAGCTTTCACTTAGGGAAGGTGTTTGAGGCGGAGCCCGCAAGGTGGAGGGAGGGAGATCATCGAGGAGAAGACCACTCCACCGGGAAGGTGTTCGGGGCCTTGAAGATGCTGACCCGAAAAAGGTTGGATCGTCGGTGGTCGCCGCCTTCCACCAACGGCGAGTCCGCCCCTCATGTCGAGAGGCGGCTTTTCCTGTTCGACATGCAGGAAAGGAGCCCCGGGCTGGGACAAGGATGTCGTCCGTCGACCTCGAAGTTCGACGAGGTTGTCGAGCGGGCGAAGGAGGCGGCGATGGCGACCGACCCTTCCCTCTCTACAAGGTCGCGATGCGCCCCACCCGGATGCCATCTCCGTGGTGAGTTCCTTTGATTGTGCTTGTATCGTTGATGCCCGCATCTCCCCTTTAACCTCACCTTGTTCTTTTCCTCGCGAGGGATCGGCCGGGGAAGTTGAGGCGTCGAAGCCTCCCGTCTCCGGTGAAGGAGGCTAACAAGGCCATCGCGGCGGAGGCAGAGGAAGGAGAAGAAGAAGAAGGAGAAGAAAGAAGGACCGAACATCCATAAGGAGGGTGTGAAGCGCGCCTGAGAGAAGCGGAGCGCCAGCCGGGGTGAGGGACTCCCAGGGGGCGAGGACACCACCGGCGCCGATGACGATCATTAGGATGACGAGGAGGAGGAGGAGGACTACAGCTTCTTCCGGCTTGGCCGCATCGCCCCCCGCGGAAGAAAGGGAGTGGTCGCCGTGGGTCGTTGAAGGACACTGCCCCCGCCCCTCACTCCGCCGAGGCTTCGGCCGGCGGCCGGAGAACAGCGACTCCATCGGGAGGCGAGGCCCCTCTGAGTCATCCAACGCCGTCAGGCCCCGTCGAGGCGGCTCGGACCTGCCCTTGGGCGGCCCGAGGCGGGCGGGAGGACGCCACGTCGAGGTGAGCGCAGGCCTCGGCCGAGGCGGCTACGCCCGGTGGGCAGTGTCTGTGCCCGTGACCCCTAAGTCGCGTGGGCGAGGACACCTCGGGTCCGAGCCCCGCGAAGCAAGGCCAGTGGCGGTCGTTTCAACCGCCGGTCGCCCGGTAGGTGTTTGTCCTTTTAGTCTTCCGCAGCTCTTCTTTCTTTTCTTTTTTTCTTTTGAAGACTCACTCTTCTTGCTACGCAGCAAAAAAGCGCAAAACGGCCCGGCCCGGCCGCTTGCTCAGCGCAAGCGGCGAGCGCCTCTGAGCCGAAATGCGGCGCCATAGCTGCCCAGGGGTGGTAAGCGGCGACAGAAGCGGTGTCGGCGCCCTCGGCCATGGAGCCACCCCTCCCGCCCGTGAAGCGGAGGCGAGGGGGCAAGCACGAGGAAGGCCTTGGCGGCGCTTCTTTGTGGAAGGCCGTGGCGGCGCCCGTCGCGAGCCGTGGCGGCACTTGCCAATAGCCCCTTGGCGACATGGTCATGGAGGCGGCGCCCGTTCGCCCCTAAGCCGCGCCTCGGCATGGGGAGGTAGTGGAGATCCCCTCCACCGAGGAGGCCGCCCCCCGAGGGAAGAGGTGGTCGTCGCGGATGCTACCTCCTCGGGGCGGCAACCATATGGGGTTAAAATCGACCACGGCGCCCGTAGAGGTCCTCCCGGCCCAGGCGATGCCGCCCCGCGTATTATGCAGTCGGGACCGCGGGACCAGAGGACCGGCGATCTCGTCTTTGGGCAACGCTTGGTCGACCCGGTGGGAAGCGGGCGGATAAGTACATGAAGTCGGCCAAAAACACACTTAGTACGCTCTCGCCCATCTTCTCGAGGGACCTCCCCGACCTGTTGAAGGTAATACAAACATTTGTGGTCGAAGCCTTACAGGCATGAGTGCCCAAAAGGCGGCTAATCCGTTGGCCCCTAATCGTTGTAGGACTGGCGGTGGCGTCCCCGGGGAAAATCGGAGATTTCTCAGGTTCAGTCCGGCCTCGACGAGGCGCTCCATCTCCAACGACGGGGAGGCAAACCAACTGCGCACACCGAGCTGGCTGCTCGGAGCGAGGAGCTCGACAAGCTCAGCGCCGAGAAGGGAGGCGATGAGGGGGCGCTTGCCGAGGCCTCCGGCACCACTCGGGACCTTGACGGAGAACCGGTGAATATGGACACTGACCACCAGCTTTTTGTCAACGACGTCACCATGGTGCGGGCCGAGCTTGGGCAAGCGCTGAATGAGGCCATCCGACTCCGGCGCGGTGGCGGAGGAGGTGGTGCCGGACCCGGAAAGGTAAGTCTTTGTCGTTTTTTGGGCGTTCGCATCCTTGCATTTCAGCTCAAAAGGCTGACCCCTGGCGGATGCAGAGCTGAGGAGGGAATCGTCGGAGCAAGCGACGGACCTCGGTGCGGTCTGCGGGGCCCCGGCCTACTCCTCGGCGCGAGCTCGAGGCCACGAAGGAGAAGGTGAACCGTTTTGCACAGCCCGGTCGAGGCCGAGAGAGAGTCCGCCGGCAGCAGTCCACTAGCCCCGTCTGGAGGCGTTGCCTAGGAGGGTGGAAGCGCGCGTCCGCCGCCCTTCATCCGGCCTTCGGACGTGTCACCTTGCGATGACCCTCTCCCACCTCACGACCTCGGCCTCCCCAAAGTTTCAGAGGGGCTCGTCGTCGCCGAGGACAGGGGGTCGCGAGAGGGAGGTGTTCGACGAAGGCGCTGCTTCAGCGGGCTGAAGGGGCCACGACTTTGCGCTGGTCGGGGCACTTCAGGCGGCGATCCTCCCTAACGCTGCCAAAGGAGCCCGACGCCCGCGACGCCATGGATGCCGCCACCGGGGGAGGAGGGGGTCGGACGCCCCCCCAGTGAAGTTCGCATGTTGGGCCGAGCGTGCCCATGTAAAAAAAAAAACTTGATTAGCTTTTTGTTATTCTGTTTGTTTGACAAGTACCGTGGCCCGACGAGGCCTTATGATTTGTTTTCTCGTTTTACATTTACTTTTCGTGCCTTTGATTCTCGCCTCGTACTTAGATTAGGGGCCCTCACAGGGACACAGGAGTCCTTAGTCAAAGGTGGTTAAGCTGCAGGCACCCCTAGCACCGGGGCGTGGGGCGGCCTCGTGGCTTTCCCCGTCCTTGACGTTTGGAGCGACCCCTCCTCAAAGCATGAGGTACCTCGTCCTATGGCAGCGAGTAGAATGTCGTAGCGCGATGGGCGTAAGCAACTCCCCAGTAGCTCAACCAACCTTAGGTTTCGGAGTAATCCCTCCGTTACCCTTCTTCCAATCGTTCGAGATTTGTAACACGAAAATGTTCAAAAAACGACTAACAAAAAAAGTGCGCTGCGAGTGCCTTTCGGGAGGGTGTTCCCCCGTTGCCTAGCCCCCGAGGGAGGCTCGGCTTTGATGGGTCAAAACCGAGTCTCGCTCCGTGCCCGAGGCGGTATAAGTGTAGTTGAGGTCCTCAGCCCCGAGGGGCCCTCGGACATGTTCTCATTTGCGAAAAATTGTAAAAGTGTTTTCCATTCTCCTTTTGAGAAACATGGAGTACAACTATAAGTGAGAGCTTGGAAACTTAAGGGTAGAAGCGACGTAGGCTGTTGAATGTTCCAGGCGTTGTTGAGGACTTCCCGTCCTCATTGGCGAGCCCATGCGTGCCCTGCTTGAGGACTTCGGCGACGATGAAGGGTCCTTCCCAAGGCGGCGTGAGCTTGTGGCGTCCCCTGTTATCTTGGCGGAGACGGAGCACCAGATCGCCTTCCTTGAGGTCTCTGGCTCGGACCCGCCGGTCGTGGTAGCGTCGGAGGGACTGCTGGTATCTTGCCGAGTGTAGGAGGGCAGCGTCCCCCGGCCTCGTCAAGCATATCCAGCCCAGAGTTCTCCCGAGCCGACCCGGTTGCGCCACTCCTCATAGGACTTGAGCCTCGGAGAGCCAAATTCCAAGTCGATTAAGGAGGACGGCCTCGGCGCCGTATACCCGGAAGAAAGGCGTGAACCCGTGGCTCGGCTCGTTGTCGTCCCGAGGCTCCAGAGGACCGAGGGGAGCTCCCTCGAGCCACCTTTTTCCGAACTTGTCGAGCTTGTTGAAGATCCGAGGCTTGAGCCCTTGCGGTATCATTCCGTTGGCCTGTTCCACCTGCCCGTTAAGTGCTGTGGGTGTGCGGGCCGGGACCGGACAATGCGTATCTGGTGGTTGTCGCAGAAGTTTCTAAACTTCGCTCCCGTGAACTGGGTGCCGTGGTCGGTGATGATAGAGTTCGGGACTCCAAAGCGGTGGATGATGTCGGTGAAGAAGAGCACCGCCCGCCGGATCGAATGTTGGTGACGGGGCGGCGCCTCGATCCACTTGGAGAACTTGTCGATGGCGACAAGCAAATGGGTGAAGCCCCCGGGGCGCCTTCTTGAGAGGTCCTACTAAGTCCAAACCCCACACGGCGAAGGGGCCATGTGATCGGGATGGTCCGCAGTGCCTCGAGCCGGTAGGTGCGTCGACGAGCGTAGTACTGGCACCCCTCGCAGTGCGCACTACCTCGGGTGGCGTCGGCCGACCCTTGATTGAATCCAGTAGAATCCCCCGACCAGGGAGCGGGGAGCCGTGGTGGCCACACACCCCCGGGCGTGGATTTTGCGAACAGGGCAAGGCCATCCTCGGCCGTGGCGCATCGCCGCAGGACCCCCGAGGGGCTCCGCTTGTAGAGGTCGATCCTCGATGACGACGAAGGACTTTGCTCTTCTCGCGATGCGTCTGGCCTGATTGAAGTCCTCGGGGAGGGTTCCCGAACGATCCAATCGAGTATGGCTTTCTCCCAACCGGCTTGGGGTCGGACTTGGATTCTCCCCTCCGATCTCCATGACCTTGGGGTTCGACGCCGAGGACGCCGGAGTCCGAGGGGCCTCGGTGCGGAGGGACCTTGGACATCTCCCCCCAGCCCCTAGGGGGGTCGGAGTGATTCTCCGTGGCCTCCTCCCGTTTGCTGAGTGTGATGGAGGGAGCCGTGAGGTCCTTTGTGAAGACATCGGGGAACAGGGGCTCTTCCAAATGCCCGATCTTGGCGAGCTCGTCGGTAGCCTCATTGTACCGCGGACGACGTGGTTGAGCTCAAGGCCCTCGAACTTGTCTTCCAGGCGCGCACCGCCTTGCAAGTATGCGTCCATCTTGGGGTCGTGGCGCTTGAGTCCTTCATGACCAGTCGATGACAAGTCCGCGAGTCCCCTCGACATCAAGGCGCTTGATGCCGAAGTTCGATGGCGATCTTCAACCCGTTGAGTAGGCCCCTCGTACTCTGCCATGTTGTTTGACGCCGAAGTGGAGGCGGTTTACGTGTCGCATGTGCACCCCGAGGGGGAGACAAAGAGGGAGACCAGCCTGGCTCCGCCTTCATCGTGGGACCCATCGGTACATCAACCAAAGACTCCACCCGGAGCCGGGCGGCGGTAGCCGAGTATCGGTCCACTTGGCGATGAAGTCAGCCAAGACTTGAGACTTGATAGCCTTCCTTGGCGCGTAGGAGAGGGTTTCCCCCATGAGCTCAACGGACCACTTGGCGACCCGCCCGAGACTTCCCGATTTTGGAGGATCTCCCCAACGGGAAAGGAGGAAACCACCGCCACGGATGAGCGTCGAAGTAGTGTCGAGCTTGCGCCGGTCGGGACCACTGCGTAGAGCGCTTTTTGGATCTGCGGTAGCGGATCTTGGTCTCAGACAACACCTCGCCGATGAAGTAGACTGGTCTCTGGACCGGCAGGTGTGGCCCCCTCCTCCCCGCTCTCTCGACGACGATGGCCGCACCGACTACTGCGTTGTTGCGGCAACGCATAAGAGGAGGGGCTCCCCTTTGGCTTGCGGGACGAGGATCGGGGCGCTGGTGAGGGCGGCTTTTGAGCTTGTCGAGGGCCTCCCCGGGCCTCGGAGGTCTAGGAGAAGCGCCCCCGGGACTTTCTTAGGAGGCGATAGAGGGCAGGCCCTTCTCGCCGAGCCGTGAGATGAAGCGGCTTAGAGACGCCAGACAGCCCATGACTCGCTGCACACCCTTCAGGTCCTCGATCTGCCCCATGCTCGTTACCGCAGTTACCTTCTCCGGGTTGGGCTCGATGCCGCGCTTGGAGACGATGAACCCGAGGAGCATGCCTCCGGGGACCCCGAAGACGCACTTCTGGGGTTGAGCTTGACACTCTTGGCCTTGAGACAACGAAATGCGACCTCAAGGTCGAGAGATGAGGTTGTCGTCCTCCTTGGTCTTGACCACGATGTCGCCGACGTAGGGCCTCTACGGTTTCGCCGATGTGGTCTCCGAAAACCCGGATGCACCGCCGACATACGTGGCCCCCCTGCCTCGAGCCCGGCGGGCATTGTCACGCAGCAGTACATACCAGAAGGGGTGATGAAGGAAGTCGCGAGCCGGTCGGACTCCTTCATCTTGATTTGGTGGTAGCCGGAATAGGCTTCAAGGAAGGATAAGAGCTCACACCCCGAAGTGGAGTCGACTATCCGATCGATACGTGGTAAGGGAAAAGGGACTTTCGGACATGCTTTATTTAGACTAATATAATCCACACACATCCTCCATTTCCCACTCTTTTCCTAACCAAGTCATGGGTTAGATAACCACTCGTGGTGGAACACCTCCTTGATGAACCCGGCCGCCAAAAGTTTGTTTACCTCCTCGCCAATGGCCCTGCGCTTCTCTTCGTCAAAATCGGCGCAGACGCTTCTTCATCGCTTGACCCCGGCCGGATGTCAAGGGAGTGCTCGGCGACTTCCCTCGAATGCCCGGCATGTCCGAGGGCTCCACGCAAAGATGTCGGCGTTTGCGCGGAGGAAGTCGACGAGCACAACTTCCTATTTCGGGTCGAGGGAGGCGCAGATCTTTACCGCCTTGCCGTGATGGAGAGGCGGGGTCCGCAGAGACCTCCTTCACTCCGTCGGACGGCTCGAATGCGCCGGGGCGTGACGCTTGGTGTCGAGGGCCTCGGAGATCGCCACAGCCTCGGCCGTGCTCGACCGCCTCGACGTCGCAGTTGAACGCGTGTTCGTAGGAGGAGCCGACGGTGATGACGCCATTAGGGCCCCTGCATCTTGAGGAGAAGGTAAAGTGTAGTTGGGGGACGGCCATGAACTTCATGATACGCGGGACGTCCGAGGGTTCCGTGATAGGTTCCTCGAAAGTCAACCACGTCGAAGGTGATGACCTCCTTGCGAAAGTTCGATGGCGTCCCCAAAGCGTGGCCAGGAGGTCGATCGGCCCGGGGGCCAGGCGCGTCTACCCGGCACTACGCCTGAAAGGGAGAGCTACTGGGCCGAAGGCTGTGAGCGCTCTATCCCCAACAAGCTGAGGGTTTCGGAGTGTAGGATGTTAAGGGCACTTCCGCCATCCATCAGCACCTTGGTGAGCCGCACGTTGCCGACAATGGGGTCGACCACGGCGGGTACCGCCCCCAACTTTGGCACGTAGGGCGGGTGGTCGTCGATGCTGAAGGTGATGGCGTCGGCGGACCACGGCGTAGTACTGCGGGAGTGGCGGGGTGCACCGAGAATATCTCTCGACGCCGCGCTTGATCTGGCGCGGGGGTGAGGCTCACCCGGCGGGTCCCAGATGACCATGAAAACGTCATGGACCTCGGGGAACTCCTCGCCTTTGTTTTCCCCCTCCTACTTCTTCTTGTCCTCGGGTGGGGAAGCTTCGATAGAAGCGACAAGCCAAATCGCACTCCCCCATAGTGTGCTTGACGGGGGAATTTGTGGAAAGGGCAGGGCTTTTTTGAGCATGTCGTCGAAGGCCGGGCCCAGGGGGGGCCTCGGGGGTCTTCTCGGTCGGCCGTGGCAACGATATCGTCCCTCGGAATCCACCTCTTTCTTGCCCTTTTTCCCTTTGTGCTTGTTCTTCTTGTTTTTTTAAGGGGCATGGGTTGCCTCCCCCTCGGCATTGTCCTCCTTCCGCTTCCCTTTGCCGACGGCGTCGCGGAAAATCGCTCCCACCGCCTCCTCGCCGGAGGCGGCGAGTTCGTCGCCACCTCGAACAGCTCGTTGGCGGTGGTCGAGGCATCTTCCGGCCCAACTTCGTGGACGAGCTCCTTGCAGGTCGTGCCGTCAAGGAATGCACTGATGATGGCGGTGCCGGCCACGTTAGGCAGCTCCGTGCACTTCTTCGAGAAGCGCCCGATGAAGTCACGTAGTGTCTCGTCGGGCCTCTGGCGGCGGCTGCTTGAGATCCCACGAATTCCCCGGGCGCACGTATGTGCCCCCGAAATTTCCCACAAAAACCCCGACTAGCTCGGACCAGTCGCGGTTGTGCGGGCGGGAAGATGCTCCAGCCAGCGCGTGCGAATCACCCAAGTGCAGCGGAAGGTTGCGGATGATAAGCCGGTCATCGTCCACGCCGCCAAGCTGGCATGCCAGCGGTAGTCGTTGAGCCAAACCTCGGGGTTTGTTTCTCCCGAGTATTTGGCAAGATTGGTAAATTGGAGGAACCGGAAGGGGAACCGTCGCGCTGCGGGATCTCCCGCTGAAGGCGCTTGACCCCGAGGATCGGCATCGTCGCGTCCTCGTCGCTTCGCGCCTTCCGCCTCTGCACGGCTGGGCGGTCGCATCCGCCCGGCCCGGCTTCCTTTGCGGCGTCGTTGATGACGTTGCGCCGCGTCACCATCGTCGATGCTGCCGCGGTCGTCCCGGAAGACGCTCGCGGATCGGCCTTTCGCGATGGGTCCTGATGGACCGAAGCTTCTCGCTCGCGTCGTGGCGCTCTTCGTCCCTCCTCATCCCTCGGTGTCCGATGCCGGAGGCCGAAGCTTTCGGCCGCTTTGGACAAGCGGCGGTCTCGAGATAATCTCGCAGATCATCTCGAATCCACCGTCCCTCCGGGGTCGATGGTTACGGCATCGACCGGGACGGGGAGGGCGGCCGCCTTGACGTTACGACTTACTCTGCGTGGGAAGATAGGGGGGCGCGCTCTCCACCCTCGTAAAGTCGGCGATCCTTCTCGTGATGTCACGCGCGTCGACGAAAGCAGCGGGGCTAGGATTATGCGTGCCGCGACGGTGGGCATGCTCGTGCGCTTCTATCTCCTGTCGTAGCAGGCGGCGATCGCGCTTCGAGACGTCCCCAAGCTCCCGAATCCGGCTCGATAGCGGGACGCCGTGGCCTCCAGGTAGCCGTGGCTCACGCCCCGGAGGGGCCCCGCATGCCGGAGTTTGTGGCCCCCCGGAGGAGGCCAGGATGTGTTAGGGTCCTTCCCGGGGTTGCGCCCGCCGGGAAGTCGCTCTGCGGCGGGCCTGGGCTCACGGCCCTGGTCGTCGCCGCCGTTGCCGTTGCCGCCTACGCCGAGCTCACCACGATCTCCACGTGAAGCATTCACGAGTCGGATCGTACATGTCGTGCAGGGGAGTCGAGCCGGGGTAGCCCGAAGCGAGGGCATGCTCCGGAAGGAACCCCCCCAGGCTCGTGTCCTCGAGGTAGCGCCGGATCGGGTGGATGTAAGCGCTTGCCCGAGTGGCGCCGCTGCTCCTCTGCCCTAACCGGGTACTCCTCATAGGCGTGGATGGATCCGTCGGGGGGATGCCCGTGTCGGGCGCTCCGGTGGAGGCGCGGACCCGGCGTGGGCGCCTCCTCCGGGCTCCCATGGCGGTGGAGGCGTGCGTTGCGCACGTGGCGGCAGCGTTGACCAGGCCAAATGGCTGGCGTGGTGGCGATGGCGGCGCGTCGCCCGGCCTAGCGCCGCAGGTCCTCCTCAGACTTCTTTGGCGTCGTGGTGCGTCCGTCGCACTCGGCGGGGCAGCGCGCCACGGCGCCTCTGCGACAGGCTGGCGGTAGGTCCACCGGGCACAGTCGGGAGGTCCACTGGACTCAGGCCGGAGAAGTTCCATGTCGCGCGACGCCAAGACCACGACGCCTCTGCGCGACGGGCTGGCGATAGGTCCACCGGAGCACAGTCGGGAGGTCCCATGACTCCGCCGAGAGAAGTTCCATGTCGTCATTGGACTCCGGTTGACACGAACTCGAGCTCACCAAACCGGATCGGGGTCCCCGCTCCGGTAATTTGGAGTGGAGTAGAGTTAGGGGGCTGGAAATCCGCCCGAAATGTCGTTCTTGGCCATTCCAGTTTTTGGCGGGAAGGAAAGCGAAAAGCACGCACAAGCCCCTACCTGGCGCGCCAACTGTCGGTACTAAAACTAGTGGTCCTAGTACCAACGAGTGAATTTACGTGCGTGCTCCCAACCCTGGATGGTGTGCAAGAAGGACACAAGAAGGATTTGTATTATCCTGCACCAAAGTGCCTGTAGGTAGGGTGTACAAGCAGGCGGAGAGAGGGAACTGTCCCAAGTCTCGTTGTGAGATGAGTGTGTTGTGTGTGTGTGTGTTTGTTTGCCAAGGAGATTGCTCGGCTTGCTTCCTTGGATTTACCTTTGTCCCCGGAAGGACCCCCGTCCCCCCCTTTTATAGCCGGAAGGGGAGGGACGGGCTTTACAATACAGTGTTTGAATAGGAAAGACGGTGGTGGGCGCCGCCTCATACTGCCGAGGCCTTGGGGCTCCCTCTCTCCTTGTGCCGAGGCCCCGGGTGAGGGCGGCGGTTTTGTCTTGCACGGCGCCGCACTGTCGATGGCGGGTGCCGTCCCGTGGAGTCGGCTCCTCGTTCTTGGCGAAGGAGGGGACGTCTGCCTCTGCAGGGGTCGGCGTGGGCGTCATGATGAGCGTGCCCAGGTACTGTGGCCTGCTATAGCTTTGACTCACTCCCGGTCCGGGTTCCTGAGGGCCGCGGCATCGTTGTCGTATACGGCGTGGCCGGCGTAGAGATACCAGGGGGCCATCTTCGTCTGCCCCGCCTCTGAAGCTTTGGGTGTCCGATGGCCGGGGCACCCGGAAAGACCCGGCCGCCGTGCGAAAGTGGCGCCGTGCTCTGCCAGGGATGCGGCATGCTCCGTATTTGGACTTCCCGTGATGGGACCTATTACAGGGGGTTAGTCATCATGTCGCCCCTACGGTGGCGGGGCATGGCCGCTACTGTAGGGATTGCGTAATTGTGGCCCAGCGCGGCGCTTGAGGGTGCAGAGTGGTGGCCAGGGACGGCTCCCATCCCACCGAGGGGCTAGCGTCGGCCTGACATCCTTGTGGGAAGGCGGGCGGTAGATATCGTCAAGTCGATGGTCGGTCTTTGACCAGGTGATCTGTGCGTGTCGTCAGGAGGCCTTAAGCGAGGGGCTCGGTCGGGGACGGAAGGCGGGAACTTCGTCCAGGGCAGCTGCGGGGAGGCCTCGGGCGAGGCAGGTGTTAGTGCCCGTCAGGGGCCTCGGCAGGGGGAGGGCTCGGTCGGGACGGAAGAGCGGGGCCGCCCAGAGGCCTCTCGCCGAGAGGCTCGGGCGAGTCGGAAGGCGCCGCCCGAGGCCTCTCACCGAGAGGCTCGGGCGAGTCGAAAGCGGACGCCCGGCCCGAGGCCTCTACGGGAGGCTCGGGCGAGGCGGAGAAAAACAGGAACTCGTCCGAGGCCTTGGTAAAGGAGGCTTGGGCGGGCGGAAAGTTAGCATTTGCTTGAAGTCCCCGCAATGTGGGCTCGGGGGTGTTAGTGTGTAGTGCGGGGCCTTGGCAGCCGTGTTTTGTTACTTGTGTGGCCTAGTTTCGCGTTTCTTGGGCCTAATTGTTAGGAGGGCCCTTATTTTGGTCCCCGACACATATCAAATTTAAAACAACAGCTGCTCTGAAATTTTAAAATAAGTAAACCTTAGTCTCAAACAAGGTAATGATATCATATAATTTATGAAAAACAACAGCATGTCTGAAATTAAAGAGCAAGTAAACCTTAGTCTCATACAAGGTACTGATAGCATATGATTTAAAAAACAACAGCTGGTCTGAAATGTAAACTAATGATCAAATTTTGTAGCTATATAAATCGGGGTGATGGTTCCAGAGGTGCTCGATAAGATCTTCTTTGAGTTGGACATGTGTTTCGGGGTCTCTGATGTTTTTGTGCGCCTCAATAAATTCATGTAATGTTCGAGTGGGCTGCCCACGTTCAGGTTCCACATTTTCACCACCGTCCTCAAAATCGTCAGGATCCACATGCCCTTCATCTTCAATTATCATGTTGTGCATGATAATACAAGCCTTCATGATTAATGATAATGTCTCTACGTCCCAAAGACGGGCTGGTCCACGAACAATGGCAAACCTTGCTTGTAGAACACCAAAAGCTCTCTCCACGGCCTTCCTCGCGGCTTCTTGTGCCTTCGCAAAATATTTGTTCTTGTTACCCATTGGACAAGTGATGGAACCGATTAATGTAGCCCATGAGGGATATATTCCATTTGCAAGGTAATAGCCCATCGTATAATCATGCCCATTAACTTTATAGTTAACCTGTGGAGCTCTACCTTCCGCCAAGTTTGCAAACAAAGGGGACCGGTGAAGAACATTGATGTCATTGTGCGACCCAGGCATCCCAAAGAAAGCATGCCATATCCAAAGATCGTCCGAAGCAACAACATCCAGAATGATAGTGGGTTTGTCTACATGCCCCTTGTACTGACCTTGTTTGTCATATGGACAGTTCTTCCATGCCCAATGCATACAATCGATGCATCCTAACATTCCGGAAAACCTTTCTTCTCACCCATGGCAAGTAAAGCGTCTTTGTGTCTTTCTCATTGGGGTACCTCGGTATTCATCTTCAAAAATATCAACCACTGCAGCAACAAACTTTTGAAGGCTCTCTAGTGCAGTACTTTCGCCAATGCGAATGTACTCATCTGTAGCATCACCTGGAATCCCACAAGTGAGCATCCGCATAGCGGCAAGTGACCTTTTGGAAGCAACTAAGTCCACGTACATTGCCTGCATTTCTTTTTCGGACGAAGTAATCATCATTCTCTTCAACAGCCTTCATTATACGTACAAAAAAGCTTCTTCGACGTCCTAAACCTAAAGAAACAAATTAAATAGACGATGTGATAGCTAGCACATATTGGGGAAAAAAGAATGCACATATTACAAACAAATCTGATGTGATAGGTCAAACCATATACCTTCGACGAGAATATATCTTCACCATAAGTTGGATTATCCGCCAAATAATCTTGGAACATCCCGTCATGGCCGTCTTCTCTATCACGATAAATTACTCGATGACCATGGACGGAGCCTCCGGCCTTCTTTCGACGTCGTTGGAAACATTGCTCACAATCGAGCAACCGAAGACACGAAGAAGGTCGCCGCCATCGGATGAAGATTCATCTAACGTCTCCGAGCACGGGATCTCTTCCTTGGCATGGTGGCTGGTTGGAGAAGATGGAGTTCGAGGGAGGGAAAGATGGCCTGCAACGATGGATGGATGCGGAAACATAGGAGAAGGAAGAAAGAAGGGGCGGCGGCAGACTAGCAGAACGCCGCGGCCAGGGAAGACGCTACGTGAGCGGCAGAAGGGGCGGCGGCAGAAGATGAATCGATACGAGTCTCTCTCCCTTGCCCTACGTGAGCGTGCGGTGGAGTTCCCAGGGACCGGCACCACCAAATAATTAAGCCATGTGGGCCAATAATTTTGAATTTACCAAGCCTAAATGCCAACTTGTTGGAGGAGGTCTATTTTTTCACTTGGCATTTGGGTTTGAGACTTGGCAAAATTAGAGATTTGCCAAATGATGTTTACCAAATTGTTGGAGATGCTCTTAGACACAAGAATAGTACAAATAGATCGACTGGCTGCTGCAGCACACAAGAAGACCAACAAAACCAAAATCGCAGCCACAGGTGACCAAACAGAGAGAAGCACTTGAGAAAGTGAGCAGAGAACAGTTAGCACTTAAAGTTCCCGTGAGACCGAACTGAGACAGAAGCTGCAGCTCGAGTGAAATTTAGTTCACACAAGCCGAGTTTTCGAGTCAGGTCTCATAGCATCACGTGCAATCCAACCAATCCAAAAAGCCCCCGAAAAGATTGACATTTTAATATGAATTTCATAAAATCCGAAAACCCTGAGAGAAGAACAAATTTGGGGAAACATCAAATTTGTGGTGCTCATCCAATGAAAGATTTGCTAGGGGATCACCGAGCTGTAAGACATTTCAACGAGCTGTCACATGTCATTGGGCAGCGACATTGGCAGTGATGTCTAGGCTGAGAGCTAGTGTGACATGGAGGATCGGTAGCATGTCGCTCTTGGATGGGCAGCAATAAAAGATGTTTTGACCTCTTGGATGGGCAGCAATAACGAAGATGTTTTGACCACGAGCATCACCATTACTGCCTGGGAGAGGGCATGCAAAATTATTCTAGTTGATAACTTATTTTAAAATCATCTATCCAACGAAAATTATATTTAAATTCTCCTATTTAAATTTTAAAATTTTTAAATGGCTTCGGATAGAGAAATGATCAAAATAAAAGTTGTAGATATCGAAAAGTTGTACAACTTTGTAGTTGACAACCTTTTTCTTTGAAATCATTTATCCAACAAAAATTATGGTTGAATTTTCTCACATTTGAAATTTAAAATCATAGATCTTGAAAATTTATAAAACTTTGTCATTGATAATGTTTTCATTTGAATTTATTTTATTCTA
Organism: Chrysopogon serrulatus; assembly: GCA_015844335.1. NCBI lineage: Eukaryota > Viridiplantae > Streptophyta > Magnoliopsida > Poales > Poaceae > Chrysopogon > Chrysopogon serrulatus. The sequence continues at coordinate 278 of JADLZL010000288.1, read as the reverse complement.
AATACTCATTTTAAAACCATATGAAAATAGAACGAGGAGGATGAACATAAATATCTTAGAGATAGATAAACATGCTATGATTTCTAAAAAAAGATAAACATGCTATATATAAGCTTAAGGTCATGGGTTCGAGCACCGATGGCTACCAAATACGTGTTCTACTAGGAGGCCACGAAAGTGCACGTTCGATAGGGTTCTCTCCTAGTATTCAATATGTTTTCCTGGAAATCCGACAGCGGTAATGGTTGGTCATAAAACGGACCAGCGTCACCCATCCT
>JADLZL010000286.1:0-24057 GCA_015844335.1 Chrysopogon serrulatus | reverse complement strand
AGTGTAGGTGTAATTACGGATTACGGGAAAACAGTCCAAGATGATCACACCATGCTCCTTCAGCAATCAGCATAATACAGGGAGGGAGGGGAGGGACTGACCTGTAACACTGATGTCGTACCCAAGTAGAAGGCCGCCTGAGGCCGCCCGTGAGGCAGCTCATCCTAACCGCGAACGTTATCGAACCACCGCCAGTTCCCGAGCCGACGGCGAGCGCCTCCTCCGGTCATCTTCTCTGCAGCTGCAGGGCGAAGAAGCAGGTGCTTCAGAGCTTGCACTTGCTCAAGAACTGATAGCGTTGTAGGTGGATGATAAGGAAGTTGTCAAGGCCAGGCCTACCACACGGGGACAAAGAGTAGGGTGGGGACAGAGGAGGCATTCTGCTGTCCGTTTGGTCAAACCAGCGTACTTATGTGATACGTAGCAAAATAGATAAAAAAAAATAAAAATGACTTATAATTTGGAATGGAGGAAGTATATTTGAGTTAGCAAAACGATGAGGAAAAATTATTATATATTTGACTTTACCTTGATGAAACAACCCTCGCTCACATGTCAAAACAGACTCGAGAACATCTGACTTGGAATCCATATATGAAAGTTTATGGATTTCGAAGGTGTCCATAGCCCGAAATTCTAGACCATCCGATTTTACCCAAATCAAACATATTTAAGGGCATATTTCCATTCATTGATCTAAACTTTAGAGCTAAAGTCTCCAAGCAGATCATCTAAATTAGGCTTTTAAACTTAAGCCCATCTCACATTAAAGCTTTAGACTTAAAAGTGAGCTAAAGTGCTCTTAAATTTTTTACAGGTATAAATTTTAGAGGAGGAAGCCAAGCATGCCCTTAGTTTAAATCAGTTTGATGCATGTACTGAAAGATCTAACAGGTAGACCTTCCAACCTTAAGGCTATGAGTAACGGGAAAGTTCAAAAGAACAATATCTAACCAACTTTTACTCATTTTTGTCTTTTACTCGTGATGAGTAAAATACACTAGTGTCATCTAGATTTTAAACTTATTTTTTTTTAATTTCTAAAATCCATAAAGTTGTCCTGAGTTCCAACACAACTTCAAAAAGGTTTCGATCCGTCCGTACGCCAATGTGGTACGATGACTCAACGCTGACGTAGATCAGACATGCTCTGTTCAACATGTAAAGTTACACGACGGTGTCGTCTAGTTCTCCAACTTACAACATTGTATGTCAAGGTCTTCAAACTAGTTAAACGGGTCATATATAGGAGGTACTTAAACTTAGGTCCCCAAACTTGCATTGCTAATCGGGTCACACAAGATTCAAATAATCATATTTTGCGATAAGCTGTTTGCATGGTTGCTGACTGTGCACTTGGCAACTAGCATGTGAGGCCCACAGGTTGTCCCATCTCTCATCTCCTTTACCGCTAGATTAAACGTTGAAGAAAGGAGCGGAGGATGATTTCTGAAGGAAAGATCCCCTCTAACACCTATTTGCGCATCCCACCGGTAATGTTGACGATCTAATACATGAAATTCAGTGTAAAAAGAATCCCAAACCTGTCATAGGAGTTCAGTGAAAAGCAACACTGTCAACGGTAGAGTAGTTGCAGGGGTTTTTGTTTGTTTTTTTCCTGGAACTTCAGGAATCTGGCATTCAGCGATATTATCCAAGTTTAGGATATTTTACGCGCAAAGGGTATTGTATACTTACATAAGCACAGCTCCAGTACATTACCGTATCCACTACATCGTCGTTGTTACATTTTCCATGGGTGAATTTGATGGCAAAAATCCAAACATCTACTGTCTCAAACTTGACACTAGAGCGCAGGTCATCAGATATTCTACTGTCCCCGATTGAATTTGAATCAGGCACGGGCCGGGCCGGCCCACCCAGTACCGTCAACGCGCTGCTATGTTCCTCAAAACTTCAAACCGGCCCATCCACCACTTTGGGCGACGGCGACGCCGGCGGCGGCGGCAGCGGCTTGACGAAGCGCTTCCAGTACCAGTGGCGCGCCCAGACCTCGCGGAGTGCCTCGATGGGCACCCCCTGGTCTCCGGCAGGAAGAAGAAGATGAAGGTGGTCATGACCACCACCCAGCCGGCGTTGTAGGCGAAGCTGCCGTACTTGAAGCTGCAGAGCATGTTGAGGGAAGGACTGCGTCTGCACGAAGGTGAGCAGCAGCGAGATGGCCTCGCTCATCCCCTGCCCTGCCGACCGCACCTCCAGCGGGTAGATCTCGCTGGGGATGATCCACTTGAGCGGGCCCCACGACAAGCCGAAGCCGGCCGTGAACAGGCACACCAGCGCCACCACCGCCACGGCGTAGGCGCGCGGCATCGCCTTCGCCGTTGGTGCCCAGCTCGGCGCCGAAGATCCACGCCATGCCCACCAGGCACGCCAGCAGGATGCCGCCGCCCACCATGAACAGCTTCCGCCGCCCGACGCGGTCCACGGCGGTCGCCGCGATGGCGATGGACGCCAGGCTCACCACGTCGGTGATGATGGACCCCAGGATCGCCTTCTGGCTCGTGAACCCGATCGTGTAGAAGAGCAGCGGCGTGAAGAGCGTCACCACGATCATGCCCGTCAGCTCGAAGAACACCGGGATGGCGATGGCCATCACCAGGTGTGGCCGGTACTCGCGCCGGACGATGCGCCGGAACGCGCCGGACTCGTACCGCCGGTCCTCCTCGGCGGCCTGCATCATGTCCTTGAGCTCCACGTCCACGTCGGCGGACCCCCGCGGATCCGCTGCAGCGACGCCCGCGCGGCGTCGGGCTTCCCACGCAGGACCAGGCTGTTGGGCGAGTCCGGGATGAACGTCGCGCCGACCAGGATGACGGTGGCCGGCACGATGCCGACGCCGAGGGACAGCCGCCAGCCCCAGTTGTCGATGGTGTTGGCGCGGTAGTTCACCAGGTCGGCCACGAAACATGCCCACGTTCAGAAGAAGTGGAAGATGCTGGTGAAGGCGCCGCGCCACCGCGCCGGCGCGATCTCCGCCAGGTACACCGGCGCGGACTGGTTCAGAACCCCACGGCGAAGCCGAGGAGGACGCGCCCGATGACGAGCATGGCCACGTTGACGGCGGTGCAGTTGAGCACGGAGCCGACGAAGAAGAGCGAGGCGCCGATGAGCATCGAGTTCCGCCGCCCAATCTTCTTGGTGATGTGGCCGGCGACCAGGCAGGCGAACATGCCGGAGAGGTACAGCGACGACACGAATGTGGTGAGCAGCTGGCTGTCGAAGATGCAGTACTCGTCCTGCGTCGCGTTGTTCATCTTCTCCAAGATGTCCGGGAAGAAGGCCTTCAGGAACGACTGCATCTGCGTCAACCCACCTGAAAATTCACCATCCAAATTGAAGCAGGCTTAATATCGTCGCTTGATGGCGTTGCACGTACAACAGTTGATAACAGTCTGAGATCGTACTGATTACATTTCAACGATCATGAATATAATCAACAAATTCAAAATTCAACAATTATTCAATATTTTATTAAATGGTTTATGTCTCAGTTAGGAGTAGCAGGTAGCTGATGATGGAGCTAAAATGCGCAATAAGCCAAACAACAATACTTAGTAGTAGAGCTAAAGTATCAATGGTTGCAATATAGGGACAATTAGTAATATGTAGAAGTAGAGCTTTCGAGAAAGCTACAATATACTATAGGTTATTAGAACTATTGTCAATTTGAACTACTAGAAATTAATATTCTCTTGGATAAATGTTCATCACTCTCTTCATGATGATTCCGAACCCACCCCTGGTTTCATTCCATCCAACGAGATCCAGGGGGGCTAACAGTTAGCTCCTATTGTTGAATACCAATTACTAACACATGCTAATTATGGGCTAATAAAAACTAATGAGACTAATTGGTTATTAGCCCATATTTAACCCATTTTTACAAGATGGACCATTTTGTAGCCGAATATCCAAACTCCAATTGTAAGGAGAGTAGGAGACTCCAAAACAACCATTAAGCTCATACATTTTTGTGTCAACACATAGAATGTTCACTGAAGTCGGTACAAAAAGGGTGCACACTAGTAATCCTATATGAATTTAGTGCATCCTCCCAGACCAACCTAAAGCGCCTTTATTATAGCCATCATTACGTGCACTCACGCAATTAAAAGTACCGGAGCATGTTAATTATAAGATGGTTCTATCATTGCGCGTCCTTTTTCTTTTCCTAACATAAGAAAACAAAATGAGAAAACGACGATTGAAGAATGAATTGAACTTTGAGCATGCATTATTTTTCGCGCGTGCGCTTGCTGCGCTCGTCGGAGCAACTTGAGACGATGACCGGAGTGCACGCACGCCGATCGCGACTCCTGAAAGAACGACACCACCATATTGCTGAGGCTTGAGATGGTGACACTTACAAACTTGCACATATCATATCCCTCGTGGGCCCCTTAGCTTGCTTGCTTGTCCATATCTAATTGTGTGTTCGTTTCATCGTTTGTGATTTTTCGCTCTAAGCTGCACAGGCAAACAGCACTCAACGCCTGATCTGTGCTGATCCCTGTAGCTTTGAATTTTATATATAGTAGGGCAGTGTGACTACATACGTGTGTGGAGGTGCCACTGAAACACCGGCCTAGTACTTATTACTATATATTATTGTTGCAACTTGCAAGCAAAGTGGAAACTTGGTAATAGTAAGGTGTAAGGACATGGCAGCATGGCAGATGACACCTCTGTAAGGACATGGCAACATGGCAGCATGGCAGACTACACGTGGGCAAGGCAACAGGGGAAGAAGCGAAGCAGCCGCCTCGGTGTTCACCGTCTTGAGGCCTAACATGCGACGATGCGAGTCTCCTTGCAGAGTATTGGTTCACACCCTCTGACTTTGTGGCAAAAATAACACAGACGTAGTAGACGCACCTACAGCTAGCAACAGATCGAGCAGGACAGCAAGACAGTATATTACTACTACAATGGACTCTAGACGCTCAAGAGTTGCCCAAGGAGAAACGCAACGACGACGTATATATACGTCGGTCGGTACGTGTCAGTGCAGAAAATGGAGCTGTGTCCCCTGTATTGGCTGCGAGTTCTCTAAAAGTAAAACCACGCTGATGTGAGATATATATATATATACATAGTAACTGCTCGATGGTTTAATATAATCAAATGAGAATGACAGCTGAGTACTTCCTCCATCCCAAATTATAAGACTTTTAACTTTTTTAGTTTTAAGTTTGATCATTTGTCTTATTTAAAAAATTTATACAAATATTTGCCAAATTTAAGTTATTCTTGAAGAACCATCATTAAGGAGTGCCACCGTAAATAATATGATATTTTATAAAATTTGAATAAGATAAGTGGTCAAACTTGTGTTAAAAAAGTCAAACGTCTTATAATTTGGAATGGAGGGAGTAGCTGACAAGGCCTTGGTTGCCCTCCGTCAATTGGAATTTGGAACGCAGGCGACAACAAAAGGCAGGAGTGCCTCCGTAGTCCGTACTGACGTCCACCGTGATGGCTTCCTTGAGCCTGCTGGCCCTTTCCCTTGGATCTCTCGGCAAACTAGCCGGACACAAGAAGCTGGGGACATGCAAAGCTCGGCCGTTCGCCCCAAGCCCTCCTCGATCAGGTAGTAGATCCTCTCGATCCATCCATTGGACCTATCTCGCTCTTCTCTTGGCAAATATATAAACTATAGATAGCCGGACGACAAGATGGGCAGAATAAAGCTTGCTCGGCGATTTGCCGCTAGCTGCGAAATCGAGTTCTTTAGATTTAAAGCGTCGCACGCAGGTGTCTGGTGTTATCAGGCTCTGGGAGATCATGCATCTTGAATAACTGGAATGTGAAAACCGGCCGGCCATTTCATGAACTATGATGGGCCAAACTGTGCCGCAAAACAAAGGAATAGTATATAGGAGATGCAACGGGTGAATGAACAAGGAAAGAGAGGTAGAGAGGTTCTGTCACCGGAGCACAAAAAGATCGATCACAGCTCGACGCAGATCCAGCGAACAACCAAACGGCGGCCGGCAGCTAGCACTGACCTGTGATGCTGATGTCGTAGCCGAAGATGAGCCCGCCGGAGGCCGCCATCAGGCAGCTCATCACCACCGTGAAGGTGATCTCGCTGCTGTATCCAGCGCCGGCGCCGCAGCCGCCGCCGCTCAACGTGACTACTCCCCCGCCGTGCATCTTCGCTAACTTAGCTTGTCGATCGTCCTCACGCGACCTCGTCGACGGTGGATCGGTCGGTGTCCAGCTCGAATTTTATTTGGTCAACTAGCAGGAGCAATCAAAGCAAGCAAGCCTGGCTGCTGCTGTGCTCCTCCCCCTGCGCGCGAGGACAGATATATAGGGAGCTAAGCGCGGTGGGGATACTCGGATGATGGTGAACACTGATCAAGTCAAGTACACTGCGGAACCGCAGCGCTTGGTCCAACGGCCAACACATATACTGTATGCTGCTGGTCATCCATCCTTGTTTCGCCATTTTCTATTCCAACGATTGGTGCAGCGGCTGACTGCGCCGCCTACAGCCAATACTCCGTACTAGGAGTAGTTCAGTACTGAAAGCGGCCACAGGAATCTTGCATTTAAAAAAAATACTCATAGTAATACTCTAATTCCAACTTTTTTTTTGTTTTTTAATCTATATTCACAGTTTTCTTTACTTCTTCTTTCATTGCTCATCTGTGTTTAAAACGTATTATAATTTAAAATAGAGGGAGTACTCTTTATGTCCATTTGAATTCATTGTCTGCTAATAGTTAGCTGGCTACTAGCTCATATCTAATATTAGCTTGCTAAATATTAGCTGCATGGTATTTGGATCTACAGCTAACAAAAAATGCTACTAAAATAATCATTAGCTGCTATTATCTGATTTGGTCCAACCTAGTAAGACAATTATTATCTAGAGTCCAGCTAACAATTAGCTATTTTAATAGCTACACTCTTGTTTGGATAAAAAAAAAGAGATAATTATCAGCATATATAGCTATTATTTATAGAGACCCAATCAAGGCCTCATAAGATTTTAGTACATGTAGAATGTTATGAGTTAATGTACTAGCTAGTCTCCCCTGTCTATGCATTCCTAGTATACGCTGGTAACTAAAAAAATCTTTTCTCATCACTAAATAATTTGAACCTATGACCATAAGAGAAGGTGGAGAATGCGCCAGAAAAAATTGACTTTGCTCTTCGATCTTTTCAGATCTCTACCATCTCTAACAGTTGCCAACGTTGCCGCAAGCCCGCAGCCCCAACGCCTGGAACGTACACACCCGGCCCACTTGACGCACACATAAACACTTGCCACTGCAATTCGCCATCTCTTAATTAATTTGGAAAGTCGTGCTGCTGACTTTGCTCTACTATCTGTCATCATCAACTGTCGATTTTTTATAAGGACATCAACTGTTGCTTTGAATGGCGAAAAAAAAAGAAACCACAATAACTCCGCGAATGTATTGATACAAGAACTAGTCGCTGATAGCATGTGCTGTAGGCATGGCATCGATTTCTTCTCTCTTGAATAAAAGAGAGGGATTATACCAATCTTGAAATTGGATTGAATACTTAACAACTGTTTTTCCTTTTTCTGTGGCAGGCTTGGAGACGGAAGAAACACGTGTTGGCATCTCCCTCAGCCAAGAGCACCAATCTGGAACACTGTCAGCAATGGTTCTCGCTAACGATGCCAGCCGAAGCGTCCGCAGCTTGAGCCCCTCCGCGCAGCTCTAGCTCACGCGGCTCGAGTGCTCTCGTCTCTTGCGCCTCGTCAAGATGCAAAGACGACCTCCTCGCCAAGGCAAGCTGCAGACGCCGACCTTGGTAGCGCTCCAGCTTTGGAGGATGCGCACGATGTTACGCAACTTGTAGTCCAAAGTCCGACACGGATCAGCCGAGCCCGAGGGATGCGACCAAGCGGCCTCGACGACCTCTAAGAACCCCGGCAGCTTGGTCCAGAAGGACTCAAAGCGGAATCGACGCGGCGTCCCTGGCGATGTGTCGAGCAACAGGAGGAGGGGCAGTGGTCGGAGCAATCCGAAGACAACGGGCCTGGAGGGCCTATGGAGGTTGGCTCGCCATCCCGTGGCGCGTGGGCGGACTTGGCGGATGAGGAGCTCCCTCCGCCCCCCCCCGGAGTTCTTTGCTTGGTTCCCCGACTCCTCAATGAGGTCCTCGGCCGTGGCTCCTCGAGGCGTGTGGCTCATCGTCAATGGTGATGAGGTTGTGGTGCAAAAACACATGGAACATGCGGTTTTCGACAACTTCAACCACCCTGTTGGGCACGAGCTTTGAACATTCTAGGCATCTCAGCCTGGACGCTATTGGGCTCCCTTCGGCGGACCTACGGGAGCTAGAGGTGGTCTTCACTGAGGAGGAGGTTAGGGCCGCGCTTATGGACATGCCAAGCGAGAAGGCCCCGGGCCCGGATGGGTTCACGGGGCTTTTTTACAAGAAAGCGTGGGAGATTATTAAAGAAGATGTGATGAATGCTATCCATGCGTTCTAGGCCTTGGACTCTAGAAATCTACACCATCTCAACAAATAAGGCATACATGATTCTTACGCAAAAGAAGCAAAGAACCGGAGCGTATCGGGGATTATCGGCCCATCGGTTTGATCCACGCCTTCAGCAAGCTTCTCACAAAGTGCCTTGCGAATCGGGTGGCCAAGGTGCTGGGTACACTTGTTGCCACCAACCAGAGCGCCTTCATTAAGGGGAGATGCATCCAGGACAATTTCAGGGCGGTGCGTTTGTCTTGTAAGGCCTTGCATAAGTATAAGATTCCGTGCCTGCTACTCAAAGTGGATATTGCTAAAGCCTTCGACTTCGTGTGTTGGCCGTTCCTGCTGGAGGTGCTTCAGCACATGGGGTTTGGCCGCCGTTGGCACGATTGGATGGCGGCGATCCTAGGCACGACTAGTACCAAGGTGCTGCTCAATGGGGAGCCAGGGAGACGCATTTGCTACGCTCGAGGTCTCCGGCAGGGGAGCCCCCTATCGCCCATGCTATTTGTGCTGGTCATGGAGGCATTCAATTGCACCTTCAAGTGGCTTGACGAGAGAGGCATGTTTTCATAGCTTGGGCAGGGCCGTGTCGTGCAGAGGGTCAGCTTGCATGCGGATGATGTTGTTGTCTTCTTGGCTCTCAATGTGCTTGATCTGCTTTGCATGAGGCTTGTGCTCATGGTGTTGGGGATGGCCTCGGGCCTGTTCGCAAACTTTGACAAGAGCGTGGCCACTCCGATTTGCTGTTTGGAAGACGACGTGGCTAGGGTGCAGCTCATCCTTTCTTGCCGGGTGGAGCAGTTCCCTGGCAAGTACCTTGGGATCCCTCTTTCCATCTTCAGGTTGTCCATGGTGCTTTGCCTTTCCCCGTGGGCGATCCAGCGCATCGACAAGATTAAGAGAGCCTTCATCTGGGGTGGAGCGGCGGAGGTCGCTGGCGGACATTGCAAGGTGGCCTAGGAGGTGGTCACCCGGCCGACCGCTCTGGGAGGGCTCGGCGTGGCGGACCTCAGGCGTGTGGGGGTCGCACTGCTGCTACGATGGCCTTGGCTGGCCAGGACGGACCCTGGCCACGCCTGGAATGGGCTGCCTGAGGCCGAGGAGGGGGCCGCCGCTGCCTTTTTCGGCGGCGACCAGTTCGGTGGTTGGAGACGGCAAAACCACGCTGTTCTGGTTGGATGACTAGCCGAGGGGGAGCGTGCGTCACCTTTCCCCGGGCGGTCTTCGGGCGGTGCCCAAGCTACAAGCATGTGCTCGGTGGCGGAGGCGCTAGCTGGGAATGCGTGGGTGCACCATATCACCGGCCCGCGCTCCAGCGAGGCTCCTTGCGGAGTTTGTTCTACTGTCCAACCGTCTGGAACGCGTTCGTCTGACCCCTAGTGTTCCGGACACGTTCTCCTGGCGCTTTTCTACGGATGGGGGCTACTCGGCAGCGTCGGCCTACGGAGCCATGTTCCTCGGCTGTTCCAGGCTGGCCGGACGCTGATATGGAAAACTTCGGCACCCCCGCGTGTCAAGTTCTTCTTTGTCATGCATGGCAAGGGCTGGACGGCGCATCATCGGTGGCGACATGGGCTTCAAGATGCTTGTGCTTGCATCTTTTGTGATCAAGCTGATGAGACGATTGATCATATCATCTGTTGGGATGTGTCTTCAGCCGGGAGGTTTGGGCGCGATGTCTGGCGGTGTACCATTTGCAGGGGCTTATCCAGGTTAGTGAGCGGGGCGTCATGGATTGGTGGTTGGACTGCCGGAGGCCTCTTCCCAAGGTGCTTCGTTGTGCTTTCGATTCCCTCCTGTTCTTGGTGGGCTGGACGCTTTGGAAGGAGCAGAATGCTCGGACGTTCGGGGGACCACCCTCCAGGATGGTGGCCGAGCTCGTCGCGGACGTTCTACACGCAGCGGCCCTTTGGACCGCTGCAGGATTCCGCAGGCTTAGCGCCCTAGAGGCTAGGAGGGTGAGGCCGTAGTCCCGTTGGCCCTCTCGTGCAGCAAATTCGATTATGTAATTACAATCTCGTGTGCTAGGGGTGGGTTGGGGAGGTTCGGTAATCTTCGGCTTACCGTGTAACGGTTTGACAAAACTCTGCTTTTGCTTAATGAAACACATGCAAGATGCATGTTCTCGAAAAAAAAATACTTAACAACTGTCTCCTAGAGTCAAATTCCCATCTTGGACAGAAAAGCTATGGATATAAATGAATAACAGTAATTGGTAAGTTTGTTACGAGCGGACGGATAGGTATCAATTGATGCAGTGGACTAGTTTACTAAATTAATTATTGAGCTACGTGTGCGTGACAACATAGTTTACTAAATTAATTATTGAGCTATGCGACAAGATGGGCAGTATAACTTTAAGAAACTCCATCCACAGTTCAGTACTTTATTGTCAGCACAAACTGCATAAGAACTCTTTTCTCACGTCGATTTACATCCTTAAAAGTTGTATTTTTTCTATTTCACTGTTGTTCATTGCTGGAAGAAAGACTTCATCATTTGTAGCGTGTTCTCCCCAAAACGGGAGAGGTTAGGGCTCATTCATTTGCCGGCCTGCTGCTTACTCCTCATTGAAGTCATAGTTGGTCCGAATATTTCTCTCTGTGTGAGTCAATCAGCAAGCATGACTTGATAAAAGATGAAAATGAACTTTGTGTTGTATATCACCGATTGTTGAACAACGGAAAGTGGTCAGAAGTCTCAGGTCAGAAGCCTCAGCAAGTGGCAAAACTATGTTTAGCTACAAAGATTTAGTCACATACAGAACATGTGCCACATTATTATGATGAGACAGGAATTATTTGCTCAAGAAAGACAGGATAAGTTCATCTTCTTAGCAAGTCTTATATGGTGGTAGGAGAAGATATAGACCGTCCATACAAAGAAATTAAAAAGTGTTTAAATTTTAATTTTAAAGAAATCGACGGTAGGTAGTGACAAAAACTTTGTCAAATAGGTAGAGGCAAGTACAAAACATGGTCGACCTGGCCGGTTCCTAAATTATGTTCTTTTTTGTATTTTTTATTAATAATAAAGGGTAAACCTGCACATTCATCTTGAGATTACTGAGGTTCAGAAATCTCAGAGTGCGAGCACATCTCTTCAGAGTTGCAGGAAAACCTTCCTCTGCTGTCTGCTCCACTGGACGAGGTCTTATTGCCGTCTTCATTGCATGCGGTGTCATTGAACTCATTGTCCCGTGGCTACCGTCGCCGCTGACACTCGCTGCCGTTTGTCCACACCAACCATGGATTCCACGGATACACTCTGATTCAATTTGTACGTATCAGTCAGGATGCGGGGTGGTGAGGTGGGCGCGCGCGCGTGCGGGCGTGGGGAACGGGACTGGACGACGAACAAGAGGAAGAGACAAATAGTGCTATTCCCATTTTGTTATGTAACTTATCTTTTTTTTATTTGATAGAAAAGCCTAACACAAATCAACGGTTAGCAAAGTTCAAAGGGAAAGTACCGGGAAGTACCACGGATACATAACAAAGGTCATCTTCTTAACATCAATCAAGTCGTAGTGTTTTACTCTCATCCATCCATATTGTTATCTCTTGATACTCCAATTAGAAGAGTTTGCGCATTCGTTGGATAATCATAAGCGGAGTGTACCCTTTGATGTGAACTACCAACGACGTGTTCCCTAAAATTATGGCAAGGATACTTGACGTATCCACATGAAACGAGTGATGATATTTTCTAGTGCCTATAAGCACTAAAATATGCAAGTCCCTTGGTCTAGCTTCAGCAGACTATCATGCGGTCTAGCTTCAGCAGACTATCATGCATGCTTCTCTCATCTCTCTAGTCTCAATATAAGAGGGACTCGGTAAACTCTGCACATGAGTATATGTGACTGATGACTAGCCGAGGGTAAAGAATGACAGGAAGACAGTAGTGTAGTGTCCCTGAAGTTTCTTCAGTTGCTGTTGCTGAGCACATAGACATTGGACTTTGAGACTTCAAACATATATATGGCTTGTTTGATTCGATAACCGATCGATATTCTGTGCTGCCATCGTCATCTGTAGAAGTGAACTGTACTTGGACATAAGATATTTCTAAAGATAGTCAGCTCATCGCGAAATACTGTAGTGGAGTATCCACATCAACACACTAATGTACTCATTGTTGTCACAATTCACAAAACTAAGATTAATTTTTGCCTTTTGTTAGAGATTAAGGATGGATTTTTTTTAAAAAAAAAAATTGTTGACAGAACTAATCTAAGTTCAATGAAATATTGTTGAGATCTTTGTACTTTGTAGTGTGACGATTTTATTTTACGTCCATTTCTCTGCCTGACATCATTTGAGAGAAAATTTAGAGAACAAGACTACATTCTAAGTAGACAGCAGGTTAGCTAATTCAGATGGATGCTACAATTCAAGTGCAGATGCAGACCTTTTCCCTATTCAGCTTTTGAAGTTTTCCACATTCTCCAGATCTGAATTTTGACTGGTATTGTTTAGTGAGATTGCAAGTGCCGTTTGTAACTTGACCGAACAAACTTCTTATCTATTATTCTGACTGTATTCAGGCTAAAGATCAACATTACATATCATCGTTGAGATCTTTGGAAGTATGTCTCGCCGAAGAGTCTAGCCAATCCGCAATCGAGCTAGGCCCTCTGTTACAAAATGCAAGGTGTGTTTTGTTGCCAAACTTTTATAAAATTGACATGGTTTATAGTTACATATATAATCCCAACTAATTTACTATGAAGATATACTTTATAGTGGATTTAAGAATGTTTTAGATGTTGCTGCATTTTTTTTATAAATTTATTTAAAATTAGAAAAGTTTAACTTAGCACAAAACTAAAGCACCTTATCTTTTGGAATGGAGAAAGTATCTGTCAGTGATTGAACCAGAGTAATTCAGTCTTCAAGAGGAGCAGATAAATAAGCTTGTGTTTGTAACCAGACCATATTACTACAGCCTTATGTAATTTTGAAATCTGACACACTGCTTTATCTCCTTTGCTAGCAGCTTAGCATGTATTTTTCCTTTCCAGGTTTGTGGCGGAGGGTCTCTCCCTATTGTTTTTCTTGCTGTCTTCTTGTTATTTAGGTTTTTAATAATCACATCCTTGGGTGGTATGTACCTTGCACTATGAGTTCTCCCATAGCTGCGTTGTGTAAGTTATTCTTTTGGCTCTTCTTCTTAATAAAAAACATGTGAAATCGTGTTATCGAAAAATAATTTTGAATCTGACATAGTGGCACCTACAGACTCATTTCTTCCAAGGAACCCCTGGCAGCACCCATGGCGGCTGCTCTCTTCCTCCCCCCCCCAATCGCTACCATCTTCTCTACCTGTCGACATCTTCTCCAGCTTTGGTGAGCCCCCCCCATCCCGATCTTGCCCGACCCTACCACCTCCAGCTCCCCTAAGACGCCCATTGAACATCTCCGTCGCTGGTCTACCCGCCTCCCGCCCCAACCTTTATATAGCCCAATGGAGTTGAGGAAGATAGGGGAGAGCTCGCTAGAACCCTAGAAGGCAGATCTAGGAGGAGGAGGGGGAGGAGAGACCTACCTGCCACCGCCACATCTGCCATGCCGCGTGCCGGGGATGCGGTGGGGCACGAGCGGGGTTTTGGGGAACCAGTGGGGCACGGGCGTGGGAGTCGGTGGGGCACGCGCATGGGGAGGATGGCGCCGGGTCACCATCGTCGTTAAGAGGGAGGGAGGTGAAAGACGTGGCCGGCGGACGTGAGTGGGTAGAGAGAGCGCGGTGTGGCAGGCGAGGCGTGCGGATGAGTGCGGGAGGCATGTGGGTGACTTAGCTCACGTGTGCATGTCCATAATAAATTATTTCTTAACTATTATTTTATTACATGCTATGCTAGCCGCAAAGAAACATAGTTTTATAATGGTATTAAAAATTTTTATAGTTTACATGGATATATTAAATTATATGCTTGGGTAGTGTTTATGAGCAAATTTGTCTAAAAATAAAAGCTGAAAAAGAAGTTGAGATATATTTAGCTTTTATGTATTGTACTAAAGTACTAAAAAATTATTATAAAATTCATATAAAACCAAAAAAACAGAAAGATAACTTTGAGCCAAAAGCTCAAAAGTCAAACCTTAGCAATCTGCAGCTCAAACAAAAGTTACGGTAGAGATACACACGCAGAAGCAAACCTTCTCAGGACAGGTAGGGGGGAAAAACAAAAAAGAACACATCGTCTCGCGACACAGCAGTGACAAGGAGAAGCAGTCAAGCTCTCCCTCCTAGTCCTTGGCTCCTTCCGTCCTTCGGTCCTTCCCTCCCACCTCCATCTCGATCTCTTCACCCCGTCGGGCTTTGGCCTAGTCATCCTCCTGCGCTACTACTCCACCGCCATCTCCACTCCCGTGGCGAAACCCTAGCATGGCGAAGCTGGCTCGATCGCCGACGGCCTCCCCCGCCGGCGGCGGCCGCGGAGAAGCACCGGTCCGCGGCCGGGTCGGGGCTCCGGTCCCTCGCCAGCGCCGCCTCCGGGTGGTGGGACCGGTGGGCGGTCATGGGGTCCGGCCTCTCCAAGCTCGAGAGGGCCTTCGGCGACCAGTTCCCCGAGGGCGAGCGCTACTTCGGGCTCGAGAACTTCGGCAACACCTGCTACTGCAACAGCGTCCTCCAGGTGAGGTGACTCCTGACCCCCAACGTAGGAGGGAGGGGGAGGCCGGGAGGGGAGGCGCTAGTCGGCGTGTTGACTGTTGACCCGTTCTCTGCGTGCTCCGTCGCAATCCGTTTAGTTTTCCTTGTTGTTATTATGATTGGGATTTCGGTGAACCTTTGGTTCGGTAGTTGTTTTCAGGAACCGTTTGGGCCACCTCTTTTTAGCTTTTGATGAGCTTGGTGTACCATTCTGTTTGTCCAAAGTTTGGTGCAGCGTGGCATGTAGGGGACCAGTGAGTGGAATTGAATTCGTTGAGGTGCATGGGGGCAGACCAGCAGGGGGCGACGCCAATCAATATGTTTGTGTTTATCCCATAATAGGATTGCTGATAACAGGATCATGGTGCATTGACATGTGTTGTCGTATTCGCATTTCTGTGCTTAATCTGGTTGGTGCTTTCTTATATGATGCTCACGAATATGTGTACAGGGGAGTTTCACAACAGCTATATTTTTGGCGTTGCATTTTGTTATTGTCATCCCCATCAGTTTCATGATGACAACAGTTTAGGATCCTCATTCATTCACGAATGCGTCGTTTCTTTCACAGCATTGCTCCCATCCCATCGTATCATGGAACCATGGAATCTGGAACTGATGAGGTGTTAAAATGGGAGGATATGCCAAACTAAATTGCTATAGAAGTTTTGGATGCTTAATTTAGGAATCTAGCATGTTTATTTTTTTTTTTAGTGGAACAGCAGGATGCTTACCATTGACTAATGTATATACTGGGCCCTGTCTAGTTACTTTATGGATGAACCATGGGTAGGCCATATGCATCAAGAGCTACACCAGGTTGATGCAAATATACAGCAAATCCAGTGCATTTTGGTATCATAGGTGCAAAACTTAGTTATGCTTATGAAGTTTTAGATGTGACTAATAGGTATTTATTCCTTTAAAGTTGCAAGTGATTATTGTTTTTGACCTACCTACCAAAAAGTCAAGTCAAAGAATGCTGGAATTCATTTTTGTGGCCCTCCACGTTATCATATATAAAAAAAAACTCGACCCCTGGGGATTGCCCTCCTGAGGTATAACAGAAGGAAGAAATTTCCTCAAACTACAGGGTCGAGAAAAGGCCCCGAAGCTGGCTGTCCATGACGCGCCTGCAGCACGCATATCTTTGTAGACAGTTACACAGTGAGGCCCTGAAAACCTGGTTGCCAGACTCCCAACCAGAGGACCTACCACCATGCTATTGACGTATTTGCACATTATCATACATATTGCTGACATATTGATCAATGAATTAACACCTTAAGTCTTCTTCCTCATGTTTTGAAATGGTACAGGCAGCTTTTTATTTGTCAGATCGCGCAGCTTTTTATTTGTCAGATCGCATGCCTATTAGATGTTACTTTTTGTGGATTAGTGTTATTCTTTAGTATTATTCCCAAATATAGTGGAAATTAAATATGTTCAGGAATAAAACTGGTGCTGTCCGATGTTTTAACCGAAAAATGGCATCATCTGAATACAGTTTGAACTTTGAATAAGCAAATTATTATGATGCAGCATAGCGATGGTTGACTGTTCATGTATCGGCTATTTGGCAGCATGCAGACCTTCTGCTTTTAACTTTATGCAGACCATGATATCGCCTTCAGCATGTTCTCAGCAGGATTGGCTCATGAAACTAAGAAAGTTGTACCGAAAGAAAATTTTTCTATTTTTTTAAAAGCATTAGTATTCATACAATTGTATTGCCATTTTTTTAATTTCTAGGTACTACACATTCTTTCTGACTTTTTGCTATGTTTTGGGGTGCATAACTGATGGGGATTAAAAACATTTATACCTTTTTCAGGCACTGTATTATTGTGCTCCATTCCGGGAGCAGTTGCTCGAATACTATAGCAAAAACAATCTCGAAGATGCTGAAGAAAATTTGTTGACCTGCCTAGCAGATCTTTTTTCACAGGTGAAGAAATATAATCTCCTATTTTGTTGATATACTACTTTGTTGTACTGTTGCAGTGTTGCTTCATGAAATGAATTTAAATACAGAATGGTTATGGATAATCTTTTTTCTCCTTTGGACCTAGAAAATGCTTTTTGCAGCACATTGCTGTTTCATGCATTGTGAAATGGTGTAATATTTTGCAAACCATAAGTGAGAACCCATTTGTGATTTCTTGCTATTTGCAAGAAATGATTTATACTAGCATACAGTTTGTTCAAACTAGTTCGTATACACTAGTTGTTTGCATGATCTTGACTTTTTGCATTGCTTTTTGACAATTCTGTATTGCTTGATGGCTCACTTGAAGCTGCATTTGTATATCAGTTATAACTGATGTTTAGAGCACCTGAATATTTTGGAACCAAATGACACGTAGCTCTCTTGTGCGTTCTTAGAAAAAAGAAAGAGCACCTGGACATTTGTAAATTGTAATGTTGCGAATTGAAACTAAAAGCAAGACTGTAAGCATCCATGAGCTTGATTGTACAGATTGGTACTGGATGATTTTGCCTATGTAACATGAAACTTTCTGCAATTCTTTTTTTCTAGTAATAATTGATAATTTTTGCAGATAAATGCATCAAAGAAAAAAGACTGGTGTTATTGCTCCAAAACGCGTTTCATTCAAATGGTTAGGAAACTAAATGAATATTTTCGAGGCTACATGCATCAGGTAAGTTCCAGATGTTTAACAGTGGCCCACATCATGCCAATCACAATATCACATCATAAGCTCAAGCTGATTAACTTATTCCTACCTTAAAGGCATTTATTTAGTACTTTCTCCATCCCAAATTATAGGTTGCTTTGGCTTTTCTAAAAAACTATGTATCTAGAAAAGCCAAAACGACCTATGTTTGGGATTAGAGGGAGTATGATTCAGTAATGCAAGCTCAGGCCCTAGCTACTATTTTGACCTGCTTTACTTATGTTGCATGGTACATGATTCTTAACAAACCTTCGAATGAATTCACTATAGGGATAAACATTCTTTTCTCTTCGTATCTTATAATGAGATAAGAGAGTAAACCTTCCAGAAGTAACATAGCTTTTCTGTTCTATTCTGTAGGATGCCCATGAGTTCTTGAACTTCTTACTGAATGAAATTGTTGATATTCTGGAAAAAGAGTCTAGTTCTGCAAAGGATTCTCCTGAGAGCACATCTCCTGAAAAGGTCTCAAATGGGGCAGCTGCTGATGGAGTTAGACAAGAACCACTGGTTACGTGGGTACATAAGAATTTTCAGGTAACTCTTATAAGAAATTGAACCCAACTCAATTAGAAAAAGGTGGCTTCATACTGACTAGCCAGTTTTGAATTGAATCTGGTGCCATTCTTCTTTACTGTCAAAGATGCCAAGTTTCACACATACACTTACCTTTTGTTATAAGGACTTCATGCACAGTTACCCTTTATCTTTGCAGGGTACTTTGACAAATGAAACCAGATGCCTAATGTGTGAGACAATCACCGCAAAGGATGAGACATTTTTTGACTTGAGTGTTGACATTGAACAGAATAGTTCGCTCACAAGCTGCCTGAAGAATTTCTTTTCTACTGAGACTTTAAATGCGGATGACAAGTTCTTCTGTGACAAGTGCTGCAGGTAACAAAGCTAGATGTTGTTTTGGTCACCTAATGGTTTTGTCTCTTTGTTGTGAACTTGTGATAATATGTAATCCTTGGTTCATTGGCATGTCAATATTTTCAGTCCTTGTTCTGTTCAGTACTTCATTAAGTTCATCAAGTACTTAAATCCAGATAATTATAAACGGATCTACAGTCAAGAAACTACTCTGCTCCTGAGAAGCATTACAGGCTAACAATCCCTTGTAATCTCGCAATTTCGGCTATTCTACAATTTTTTCCTGCATTTTTCTACAATATTGAGAAATTTGTTCTGTCGAGATCACAACAGAATATGTGTAGTGGGCACATTGGAATACAAGTGATTCTAAGGTTGTGCATCCATTTTTCATTAGGAAATCTGAATGTCCAGTTTCAACTGGGATGCTAACCTTCCACAGTTCCACTTAAAAGTGTGGTGAAAATATGCACTGAGAATTGCCATATTGGTAGGAACTACTTAGTTTGATTTCCCTGCCATGTACTGAACTCAATATCTTGGTTTCTCATGCAGTTTGCAAGAAGCAGAGAAGAGAATGAAGATAAAAAAGGTGCCACAAATATTGGTGATCCACCTAAAGCGCTTCAAGTTCATCGAGCAGCTTAACCGGCACAAGAAACTGTCGTACCGAGTTGTGTACCCCTTGGAGCTTAAGCTCAGCAGCAACTCTAGTGATGCCGTTGCCGACTGTGAGTACTCCCTCTTTGCCGTGGTGGTCCACCTGGGGAGCGGCCCCAACCAGGGGCACTACGTAGCCAAGATCAAGAGCCATGACCATTGGCTATCCTTCGATGATGACAATGTCGAGATGATCCCGGAGTCCACCCTACAGACATTCTATGGCTCTTCTCGTGAATATTCGGGCAACACGGATCATGGCTACATCTTGTTCTACGAGCGCACTGGTGGGAATGGAAATGAGAAGACCGAATCTTCCGATGGAGTGTGACCGTGGACATGAGATCCTGGGTGGTTTGGTGTACATGCGATTTGCTTTCCCGGCATCCCTATACTTCGGTTGGATAGGGTAGATAGATCTGCATTTTCAGCAGGAAAGGTTTTTTTCTTTTTTGGAAGAACGCTGGAAAAAAAACATAAAAGTTCAGTTTTTCTGTTAGATGCAGTTGCTTGTAAAGGATTAGTCGGCAGGTCAGTATATCATTTTATGTTGTTTTCATGATTTTAACCTGACAATAGGACCGCATTTCCTCGCATTGTGCCTTAGTTTTATGTAAAAAAGGTTAGTCTCCTAAATCTCTGTATTCTATATCTATTCCCAGTTACCAAAGACCAAATAACTTCCACTTCTTCCATTTCAAACTTAGGTTGTTTTGACTTTTCTAGTATATCTAGACATAATATATATTTAGGTGCCGGAATAACTCATAATTTTGGAATATGGAGGGGGTAACTTTCTTCTCTCCTGCTACAGTCCAAGCATTGCCCCTGTACAAATCTCGTTCGGCTCCTCCTCCGTTGGCGGCGTGCTCGCCGAAGCAAAGTGGGAGGACCATCTTGTCTGCTTTCATTCCCTCTCCCCATGCAGCCACAGCCAACAGGGTTCGTCTCCGTCTTTCCTAGCTGTAGGTCTACTGCTCTTTAGTGCCTACTATTAGTATGGTTGTAGCACGTCAACAACACATTGTCGCTGTTTCTATTCTACTCCCTCCGTATTCAAAAAACTGGACGTTCTGAGCTTCCTTCGTGATTTCACTAAAGCTGACGTTCTGTGCTCACCTTTTCACTAATGGACGCGATTACCCCTGATCCAAACACCGCGGGAGTCCATTGCGCCGCGCCGCCGCCCACATTTAAGCACGCATGCTTTCTCGTAACACGTCCGCATTCATTGCTCGCCTTCTCCCATACTCCCTCCGTGTCCCATAGAGTTTGTCGTTAAAAATCCGTGCCCCTCTCACAAACACGCTTTTCTAGTGACAAACTCCATGGGGCGAAGGGAGTAGACCGTAAGCACACGCTTCATAAAAAATCAAGCCTCCAGCAAAAAAAGGTGCGGCCGCCAGGGGTCGACCTCGGCTCGGCATCCTCCGGCCTCCACGCACTAGCCAGTGCGGCAACGTTACTTTCTCGTATGGGGTGCGCCCGCAAACATATTTATTAGGGGTAGAGATGGAAAACTAACCCCCTAATTAATCACTCATTGGTTACCACAATCATGTCCTAAACGTCAGGTTTTTTGAATATGGAGGGAGTATCTTGCAATATTGTCTTCACGGTCATTGTAACTTTTTTTTGTCCTTTGATACGTTCCTATTCCAACAACTGAAATGGCTGTGTTTTTTTTTATAAAAAAACATCTACTTGTCATCATCTCCTCCATGATCCACCCCCGAGGGCGGCTGGGCGAGCGTGTCGGGCATGTGGTGACGATGCATGTCGAGATGAAAAGGGAGGGGAAAGAAAGAATGTTGGCTATTTGGGCTCGTGAGATGAGAGCTAGGGTTTACATGCAACTTTTGGGCCAAAATTTTCGCGGAAGGAGGCTGAACACATCGCGCCAATGGATATTGATATATAGCGATGGACGATCCGACTCAGTTTCTCATATTCAGCAACTGACAATCCAACATCCAATGTAAAAGCAAAATATTTTTAACAACGGACCATTCATCGCAATATCTAATATTGGCAACGGACAGTCTGAGGCAAAGCTTTAGCGACTCACCATTCAATGTAATTGTCAACTTTTAGCTACCCATGTTAGATGCTATTGTAGTGTTGTGGTGTAGTGGCGGTTGGTGCATGTCTACATACTTGCTGACTTCGCGTCCTAGAGCTCAATTGCACCATCATCCTTCATACTCTACACTGGTCACCACGGTGCTCTCCGCCGGGCGAGCCTATCCATAATCCTTTGTTGTTGCCAGAGATATCTCCTAATGCAGACTTGGTGTCCCCATTTCAGCCATAACTCCTTATAGCAGTGAAGCATTTTTTACGCTGGTGTAGTTTGCTGCTCATGCTAGTCATCAACTAACGATGGTGAGCTTGTGAACGTTGCTATATCGATTTTGAGTTCACTAGTATAGTGCTCGTGCTAACACCATACCTTCATTTCAGGAATGTACATTAAAACACTTAAATATTAAACAAACTATCTCATCAACTAATTCATCGTGTGTTAATCTAGCGTATAAGAGCTTAAGCATCAAAACACACCATATTCATTCATTAGTTAAAGCAATGTTCTTTCAGTTTCCTATACTGGAAAGTAGCCAGTACAAAGTAACTTGGAGTTCCACCGCATTACTGCCCACCATACTTCTAACCTTTGTTCGGTACATCAGCACTGTCCCCGCAAGTATGATGGCACCGTCCCGGCTTGTCTGCACCACGCCTACCTATTTTGACACAAACATATTAACACAAGATATAAGTTGCCTCTGCATTACTAACACGGGAGAAATAATAGAGGACACTTACTTGTTCTGGTATAAACTGAAGATGCAATTGCCATGTATCAGTCGTCGTTTGCCCACGGGTATGTTGACAAGGCTTCACACACAAAATACACAAGATCAGTTCCCACACAACTAACCTATACTCTTATTTTCATATACCACTTCCTCCCTCACGATTCCTGTTTCCGCAACAGTCCAGCCATCTCTACCGTTCGATCCACCATCTAATAAACGTCACCGTTCACGTGTGCAAGGCCTAGAACTGTTCATCTTTACGACGCGAAACATCTTCATCCCTCTCCCCATCAAGGCTCTTGCGCCGCGAACGCGCCGCCCGCGGCGGGCATGCCAACGACGGCACCCACCGGTGCCCCCTCCTCACCCCTCTTCCTCGGCACCTCTGCCCCTTCCTCCGGCGTCACCTCTCCTCTCCGGGGCGGCACCACAAAGCCGCGAGTCCCGCTGTACCCTCCTGGCGGCGCGACGGGCCCCCCCACACCCCGAACCCCCAAGCTGCAGCGCTAACCGCCAGAGTACAGCAGGCGCCCACCACCTCCCTCGTGCCGCACCTTGCTCTCGCCAACACTGCAGCAACGACTCCAATGCCTCCGTTCTCCCCCTCGCATGGCAACCGCACAGGATCCCCAACCGCAGCTATGCTTAGTCTTCTCTCTTTGTATTTTTCCATTCTTTGTATAGGAGTATAGGTTAGATTTGTATCCAGTTTGCATCTTTGCCTATCCCTTCTTCCCAATAAAAAGTTCCATGGGTGCAGACATTCACAAAAAGAAGACATGGGCCATGAAGAACATGTGGTTACTCAGAATTCAGTAAAAGTACCATTAACACCCAAGGTAAATACATTGAGTAATCATTGTTTTCCTTACTAATTTTGCTGTAAAAAAAAATCAAAACACAATATGCTGATCCTCTCCATACAAATCGTGAAGGATTCAGTGCAACAACTTGAGTGCAGGTTTCATGTCAAGAAATCCTTTCTGCAAACACTACGTAAACTCTGCTTTCTTTGCCCAAATTCAGAGTGACTAATTAAATCTTCTCCTTTTATTTTGAACTGATCTTCAGATTTTTGAAAATGTTATAAGTTTGGAGCCCATACTAAGCAAAAGCAGAAAGTACCCTCACTGTCATTATCTGTCTTTCCCTGGACTTAATATTTACGCTCTCGATTCCTAAAGTTAATTTCTTTGTTCCCAGTTTCTTGATGTATGCAGGTTCAAACCATTGTTCGTGGCCTCAATGGAAAACACCAGGAAATGATTAGTTGCCCTGCCGTTTCATCAAATGTCAGCAAAGATATCAAAGTATAGACCTACATGGTGTATATGTTCCTCTCTGTGTGGTTATATGTCTGCTGGTATGTTTAGCACATTGCCTTTCTACATTTAATTAATCACTATACATACCTATCAAGAAGAAAAATATGTTCTCTCTATGTGTGACCTCAGTCCATACTGCATAGCAACATAATATGAGGAGTTCATGCTACTGTGCCTTTGGCTCTGTATCATTCTATTTTGGATCTTATTATTCCTTTTGGCCTACTGAGCATGCATATGCCTCCACTTTCTTATGTCCATCTTTGAGGTTTACCACTCAGTTTGAGCCAATTAATGTTATCTTGCTACTGATCATAGCTTTTCAAATAAAAGGTCAAGCTTCAGGGGCCTATTTCTAGCGAAAAATATATATTTAGTCATTATACGGAATCATTTATTCAACTATATACTTTACAATATGCAGCTCTTTTTTTTGTTGTTGACGGTCCTTAATGATCAAATCCAACCGTCAACTAATCTTCTAAAATGATATAAAACCAATCCATCTACCTAGAG
>JADLZL010000285.1:0-123363 GCA_015844335.1 Chrysopogon serrulatus | reverse complement strand
ATTAAACTGAGTTTATTAATTCTAGGATTGGTTGAGCTCTTTTATATCTTATGTTTATGTGTATATCCTTTAAACTCCATTCACATGTTTGATTCCTGCTTATAAAAGTGACCAACTAAAACTAATCTTGATGGTTGCAAGTGCTTGGCTAACTCTAACTCACACCCCAAAGATGTTTTACAAAGCAAATGAGGTACAAGGAAGAATCAAATTTGAATTTGGAATTCAAAATCCTAAACCCTAGCTTGATGGCTAAGTGTGGGAAATTGAATTTCATTTTCAATTTTGGTGAGCTAACCATAATTGATTTTCTAAATAAAGTTGCTAACCAATGGCACTATTTCAAAGTATGAAGTTTGTACTTTGAAAGTATGCTATTGGTTGGGTTTGAAAAGTTCCACAATATCATTAATTAATTGCCCAAAAGTCCAATTTGAATTTCCTTTTCAAAAGGTTTGAAATTCAAAGTGTTTTTGCCCCCTTTACAATTTCATCTCAAAATATTCAAAATTTGGGAAAACTCCAAAAATACAGTTTGTGTATTTCTTTTGGCTCTACAACTTTGGTAT
The DNA here is from genome assembly GCA_015844335.1 of Chrysopogon serrulatus. NCBI lineage: Eukaryota > Viridiplantae > Streptophyta > Magnoliopsida > Poales > Poaceae > Chrysopogon > Chrysopogon serrulatus. The sequence continues at coordinate 122,794 of JADLZL010000285.1, read as the reverse complement.
ATAAAGTTTTTCAAGTTTTTGAATAAAATTTGAAGTAATTTCAAAAAGTTGTTTGAATTGGAAAATGTCCCCTTTTGAGTTTTAAACTCCAATTCAAAAATTATTTGGTTTCAGGAAAAACTTTCTAAATGAAAGTTGTAGATCTTGAGAAAAGGAACAACTTTTATTTTTGGAGATTTTCATCTTTTATTCAAAATTTAAAAAGTAATTTTGAAATCCTTAAAATTTAGGTTTTGCCTTCTTTTTTTGAATTTGAAATCCAAATTCAAAATTTATTTGAAATCTGACAAAACTTCTTAAATAAAAGTTGTAGAGAATTAAATTTTACACAATCTGTATTTTGGGAATTTTTCATCTTCTATTCAAAATCTGGGAGTAATTTGAAAAGAGGAGAGGATGAGGTGTCCAAACTACAAGGTGTTCGAGGGGGGGCAACATGGTTTTCTCCTCTGCCCATGCCGGGTCGACCGCCGCCGTGGCGCTTATCGCGCCCTCGCCGCCAATTCCGCGCAGCCGCACACTTGGCCGGAGTCGTGAAGATGCCAGCCAGCTCCACGACTCACTCTTGCCCTATAAAACCCCATGCCGGCCACCAATTCTCCTTTTTCTTCTTCCTCACCGGCGTTGCCAACCCCTCTGTTCGTCCGCGAAATTCACGGTCACCACGCTATCGTTGTCCAATTGCCCTTGCCCGCAACTTCGCAACATCCTTGCGCAGCCGCTGAATCCGGTTGCGGCCGGTGACGCCCGCCCGAATCACTTTCGGGTGACGCTATCTTCCTCAACTCCGGCCGCCCGTCGCGCCCGGCCGCTCCACCGCAGTTCGCTCACTCCGTTTCACCTCCAGTCGAGCTAGCGCAAGCCCTGCGTTGTGGTGAGCCATCCGAAACACCTTTATCCCCTTTCCATGTCAATCGTGTGTTGTAACGGCGAGAGCACCATCGCGCCGTCACGGCCGGAGCATCCGAGCCGCCATAGCCGGCCATGTTGCTAGCAGCGGACACCGTTTTGGTTGATCCGACCCCTGGGCCGAGTCGTGGCGACGAGAAGATGTGGTTGATGACGTTGGTTTGGTCGTTGAGTTCGTCGTCGGCGAGCACGGCCGGCAACCGCCGCCGTCGCCTGCTTGGGTGAAGAAAAGAGGGGGAGGTAGCCGACATGCGGGGTCCGCATGTCGTCGAGAGAAAGAGGAGGAAGCGCTGGCGCAAGGCCGCGCAGTGCACGGGGCCGCTGCTGGGCCGGGCCAGCCGCACAAGAGGCCGGAAGGAGAAGGAAAAATGCTTGTCTTTTTCCAAATTCAATTTCTAAAACTGTTTTTCACCTTTTGTTATAAATTCATTTGGGCAGATAAAAATGTGAGAAAAAATATGTCTGTGATCTTTGAGTAATGCTCTACCTAGGAAAAATACTAACTCTGGTTTTCCAACAAAATTTAATTGTGCTTTAATTTGCTTTTTAATTAATAAATGCAACTTCAATGATTTTTAATAAATAAAATATGAGTCCAAAAATTATGAAATTTGTTTTGTGTGCTAATTAGATGATAATGATCTTAATTATGAAGTTTGATCATGTTTTGATTAAGTTTTGTATTATGCTTAATTAATACCTTAATTAATTAATGTTTAATTAATTAATCCTTTAACTAATTAGGGTTTAATTAATCTCCAATTAGTAAGTTAATTAGTGGCTTTCAACGACTGTAAAAAATGGTCAATAAATTAGTAATAACCCTTAATCACCGTTAGTGTTGCTTGATTTTGGGATTGAGTGATGACCCTAGGTCATTAACCCTAATGACCTTCTAAGCATTTTATGTTGATTGCGTATCGTTAGTCCGTCGTCGTCGACGCTAGTCATACCTTCTTAGTGCAACTATACCGTGAAGGAAAGTTGTACTCAAGATCGGTTAACAATCGTTGCATCATTAGCGCATGCTCTTTAATTATCGCATCGTAATCATGCATCTCAATCGTAGCCGTGCCGCCCTCGAAGAAGGTGTTCGGGCGTGAAGAGGTTGATCCCGATCTCAACAAAGTGTCATCACTGCTCCTAACTCCGTCGAGCCCCAAGGCAAGCCCCCCGGATGCATTCAACCACCTCCTTGTATTTCGAAAAGCTTTTATATTGTATGTTCCCCGATATGATGTATTAGGTAATAGGAGTTGTGTGATATCCTACTTTGGTGCATTTACCGCACCTTGCTATACACCCCGAATACTGCTTTTGATTTCGCAAATGCTAGTGTATGCTTAGTCTTGCCGATAGCCTAGGCTTTACAAATGAAACGTTTTTCAAAAATGTGATAACAATATCCCCGTTGAGGGCATTTACGAAAACTCGATGTTACTTGTTGGTATCCCTTCACTTCGATCGGGTCAAGGGTACGCAACAAGAGCATGATGATGAGTAAATTGAGACCGGGTGGAGTGACTTGCATCGTGAAGGGCTAGTGCCCCGGTGTAGTGTCGCCCACTTGTGAGTCGGTTAAGGACCGTCCCGTTGTTTGGCCCCGGGATCATGAGGTTATTGGATAGTACTAGTCGCATGCTAATGGCGGTAAGCTCCCTTATACTATCTTCGACGAGAACGGATAACCGGGACGAGTGTAGCGTGTACCCATCCTACGGGCCACCGTGGAAGGGGACCGCGGCGTAGGGAGATGGTGTACTCGCACTGCGGGCTAGGACCCGCTCGCCGGGAGAAATGCAAGCGTGAGTTGATGTATGTAAGATGTTCGGTCCTCGCATACATCGTGTGGGCTAGAAGCCCCACCGGGTATATTAAGCGATTCGAATCGTCGTGTGCTCCACGATATGGGAGCCGTGATCCGAGTCCCTCAATCGTAGTAATGATGAAAGTGAGAATGAAAAGTTTGAATCCGATACATGGTTGACAAGTGATTGATGTAGTCAAGTAAGGATTGGCTTAGTCTCTTTTTGCAAAGGTGTCATTTGATCTTACTAAAGCCTCACCTTGATTCCTATTAGCCAAAGATTCCCCGAGTCTTCTCCCCAATTTTTGGTCGGGTAAGTCTTATGGAGTACTTTTTGTACTCGGGGTTTGTTTAACCCCTGTGGCAGGTGAACCGCATGGACAAGAGTGCTACGGCCCTTGTTGCATGACGGTGATCGAGGTCTGCCGAGGAATAGATTGTGTGGCCCGTGGGCAGGGCGCTTTTGTTGGGTGATTGTAATAAGGTTACGTAATGATACTTCCGCTGTTTTGTAATAATGCTACTCTGGTTTGTATAAGCTTGACAAAAGTTTTGTAAAATAAGTTATTGTAAGTCTTCCGCTACTCTGGTATTTTGTATGAAATGCTGTAATACTGTGATGTCTCTGTAAGTATCGATCCTGGAGTGATCGTGGTTTATCGGGGATCCACCCGACAGAACTCTTTTAGTTATGTGGTACACAAGTATGGCTGACAGAGGTCTTTAGGACAATGTCAGGTGCTTGTGGGCCATATAATTTAGAAGGTTCTCGCCACGTAGGGGGTATCGAGCGGTACTTGCAAAGATACTCACAGTGTTACTTTTCGAAAACTTCAAAATGTTTTGGATCCAAAAGTTAAAGGTGGTTTGGTCCAAATTGCTTCTGCTCCGTCTTAATTCTTTCTAGTAGCCTTTCTAGGTGCTATTTAAATGAGTCTTAAGCGGAGTATCATGTTGTTTTCTTTTTGCCCTATATTACTAAAAGCATGTTTATGTTACTTTAAAAGTCTTTTGCTTGATCCGTAGGTTCGATCATGCATCATGTTTAATTCACTTGTTTAAAGAATCATATCCCCGATAACAAGTGGTTGGGCTAAGTAAACTCAATCCTATTCTTGCTAGCCCTAAGAATCTCGGTCTTATAGGCTTTGCTTGTATATAAATATGATCTCGCCTATAACAGATGTCCGGCAACACTCGTCTTTGGTTCTTCACACGAGGAAGGTGCGGTCCCAAGCAGCACCACCAAAGACCACCTGCCCTTATCGAAGCCGTGGCGCCTTTAGTCCATGCCACCATCGAGAATGCCCGTATGCTACGGAAATGAGTCGAAAAAATCAGAATGCCCCACATGAGAATCATGGTCGCCGTAATCACGACGAAATCACATATGCGGATTTCACCGAAACTCGTCCGCCCGGTGTTCACAAGGGCTGAGGAACCCCTAGAAGCTAATGATTGGCTTCGCATTATAAATTTAAAGTTTGACCTGCTAGAGGGTTGTCCCGACTTGTTGAAACCCAAGTTTGCCGCCCAACAGTTAAGAGGCCCCTCAGATCCGCATGGTGGGCAAACTTTCTAGCACGTCAACCCACCGGACCACAAGTCACTTGGGCTATGTTTCAAGATGCCTTCCGTCAAGATTTTATTCCCCGACGGAGTGATGCAATCCAAGCTGGAAGAGTTTCTAGCAATAAAACAAGGTGGTCGATCAGTGGTGCAATATGTGAACCTGTTTAGTCAACTATCACAATATGCACCCGAGCATGTGGATACTGATAGCAAAAAGAAGAAATGTTTTATTCGGGGTTTAAAGAGTGATGTTGAAACTCACCTTACTGCAAATCCGAATGCCACATTTTATGAGGCTATGGATATTGCAATATCTTATGAAAGATCCATGCTTAAACAGAAGAGTGAAGAGTGGCGTACTTCCTCTAACCTTTCTGGCGGAATCCAGAAACGCCAGAAGGTTATATACCACCCGACTCATCATATCCACCAGCAATCCCGTTATCCGCAGCACCAACAAAGTCACCAACCCTATTACTACCCCCCACAAAGAATGTGCAGAGCCATCAAACTTATCATCACCCACAAAGAACAACAACAAACCCAAAAGGCAACATGAGAACACTCACCATGCTGCCACAACTTATCCTCAGCAGCCGAGTACCCAGGGTATTCGAACTCCCACTCCACTAGCTCCCCAGGCTTCGTCCACTGGTAGAGGTCGCTGTTTTAATTGTGGAGAGCCACACTATGTTCGATATTGCCCCTACCCAATCCAGAATACCTCTAACTTCCAGCAAGGGCCGGGCAATCGAGCATCGTGGTCACAAATAGGGGTAAATCACAAAGATGTCCCGAAGGTAAATGCCGGAAGAAAACCTGGGCGTGTGTATCACGTTCAAGCTGGAGATGTTCTTAAAGGAGAATCTGTTTTAATGGGTATGTTTCCCGTCGCCAGTCACCCCGCACTTACATTATTTGATTCTGGTGCATTGCATACATTCATCAACCGTACTTTCGCTGAAAAGCATGAAATCCCCATAAAAGAAATCAAGGATATACCTGTGGTCTGTGAGTTTCTCGATGTATTCCCTGAGGAATTCTTGAATAAGCCTTTCCCGGAGTTTCTTCCTTCCTTCTCTTAAGTCACGATTCGTTTCTAAGAATTGTGACTTTCCGAAAACATGAGACTTGTAATATGAACCCTTCTACCTCCCTTATGAAACCATGTAAGATGTGTTTGCTTGATACATTTCCTTTTCCATTACTTAGCCCTAAGCTTTGAATCTCGGGACGAGATTCCTTTTTAAGGGAATATAATGTAACACCCCCGGTGTTACGTTAGCCTAAACCTGCCATGTCATCATCATCATTGCATGAGCATTCATGATTAGAGAACCCTAATGTAAATAATTAAACTGAGTTTATTAATTCTAGGATTGGTTGAGCTCTTTTTTATATCGTATGTTTATGTGTATATCCTTTAAACTCCATTCACATGTTTGATTCCCTGTTTATAAAAAGTAACCAACTAAAACTAATCTTGATGGTTGCAAGTGCTTGGCTAACTCTAACTCACACCCCAAAGATGTTTTACAAAGCAAATGAGGTACAAGGAAGAATCAAATTTGAATTTGGAATTCAAAATCCTAAACCCTAGCTTGATGGCTAAGTGTGGGAAATTGAATTTCATTTTCAATTTTGGTGAGCTAACCATAATTGATTTTCTAAATAAAGTTGCTAACCAATGGCACTATTTCAAAGTATGAAGTTTGTACTTTGAAAGTATGCTATTGGTTGGGTTTGAAAAAAGTTCCACAATATCATTAATTAATTGCCCAAAAGTCCAATTTGAATTTCCTTTTCAAAAGGTTTGAAATTCAAAGTGTTTTTGCCCCCCTTTACAATTTCATCTCAAAATATTCAAAATTTGGGAAAACTCCAAAAATACAGTTTGTGTATTTCTTTTGGCTCTACAACTTTGGTATATAAAGTTTTTCAAGTTTTTGAATAAAATTTGAAGTAATTTCAAAAGTTGTTTGAATTGGAAAATGTCCCCTTTTGAGTTTTAAACTCCAATTCAAAAATTATTTGGTTTCAGGAAAAACTTTCTAAATGAAAGTTGTAGATCTTGAGAAAAGGAACAACTTTTATTTTTGGAGATTTTCATCTTTTATTCAAAATTTAAAAGTAATTTTGAAATCCTTAAAATTTAGGTTTTGCCTTCTTTTTTTTGATTTGAAATCCAAATTTAAAATTTATTTGAAATCTGACAAAACTTCTTAAATAAAAGTTGTAGAGAATTAAATTTTACACAATCTGTATTTTGGGAATTTTTCATCTTCTATTCAAAATCTGGGAGTAATTTGAAAAGAGGAGAGGATGAGGTGTCCAAATTTACGGTGTTCGAGGGGGGCAACATGGTTTTCTCCTCTGCCCATGCCGGCCGACCGCCGCCGTGGCGCTTATCGCGCCCTCGCCGCCAATTCCGCGCAGCCGCACACCTGGCCGGAGTCGTGAAGATGCCAGCCAGCTCCACGACTCACTCTTGCCCTATAAAACCCCATGCCGGCCACCAATTCTCCTTTTTCTTCTTCCTCACCGGCGTTGCCAACCCCTCTGTTCGTCCGCGAAATTCACGGTCACCACGCTATCGTTGTCCAATTGCCCTTGCCCGCAACTTCGCAACATCCTTGCGCAGCCACTGAATCCGGTTGCAGCCGGTGACGCCGCCAGAATCACTCGGGCGACGCTATCTTCCTCAACTCCGGCCGCCCGGTCGCCGCCAGCCGCTCCACCGCAGTTCGCTCACTCCGTTTCACCTCCAGTCGAGCTAGCGCAAGCCCTGCGTTGTGGTGAGCCATCCGAAACACCTTTATTCCCTTTCCATGTCAATCGTGTGTTGTAACGGCGAGAGCACCATCGCGCCGTCACGGCCGGAGCATCCGAGCCGCCATAGCCGCTGTGTTGCTAGCAGCGGACACCGTTTTGGTTGATCCGACCCCTGGGCCGAGTCGTGGCGACGAGAAGATGTGGTTGATGACGTTGGTTTGGTCGTTGAGTTCGTCGTCGGCGAGCACGGCCGGCAACCGCCGCCGTCGCCTCTGTGCCGGTGAAGAAAAGAGGGGGGAGGGAGAGAGGCCGACATGCGGGGGTCCGCATGTCGGCGAAAAAGAGGAGGAAGCGCTGCAGCCAAGCAAGGCCGCAGGTGCACGGGCCGCTGGGCCGGGCCAGGCCGCATGAGGGGCCCGAAGGAGAAGGAAAATGCTTGTCTTTTTCCAAATTCAATTTCTAAAACTGTTTTTCACCTTTTTGTTATAAATTCATTTGGGCAGATAAAAATGTGAGAAAAATATGTCTGTGATCCTTGAGTAATGCTCTACCTAGGAAAAATACTAACTCTGGTTTTCCAACAAAATTTAATTGTGCTTTAATTTGCTTCTTTAATTAATAAATGCAACTTCAATGATTTTTAATAAATAAAATATGAGTCCAAAAATTATGAAATTTGTTTTGTGTGCTAATTAGATGATAATGATCTTAATTATGAAGTTTGATCATGTTTTGATTAAGTTTTGTATTATGCTTAATTAATACCTTAATTAATTAATGTTTAATTAATTAATCCTTTAACTAATTAGGGTTTAATTAATCTCCAATTAGTAAGTTAATTAGTGGCTTTCAACGACTGTAAAAATGGTCAATAAATTAGTAATAACCCTTAATCACTGTTAGTGTTGCTTGATTTTGGGATTGAGTGATGACCCTAGGTCATTAACCCTAATGACCTTCGGCATCTTATGTTGATTGCGTATCGTTAGTCCGTCGTCGTCGACGCTAGTCATACCTTCTTAGTGCAACTATACCGTGAAGGAAAGTTGTACTCAAGATCGGTTAACAATCGTTGCATCATTAGCGCATGCTCTTTAATTACTGCATCGTAATCATGCATCTCAATCGTGTAGCCGTGCCGTCTGAAGAAGGTGTTCGGCGTGAAGAGGTTGATCCTGATCTCAACAGTGTCATCACTGCTCCTAACTCCGTCGAGCCCCAAGGCAAGCCCCGGATGCATTCAACCACCTCCTTGTATTTCGAAAAGCTTTTATATTGTATGTTCCTGATATGATGTATTAGGTAATAGGAGTTGTGTGATATCCTACTTTGGTGCATTTACCGTACCTTGCTATACACCCTGAATACCTGTTTTGATTTCGCAAATGCTAGTGTATGCTTAGTCTTGCTGATAGCCTAGGCTTTACAAATGAAACGTTTTCCAAAAATGTGATAACAATATCCCCGTTGAGGGCATTTACGAAAACCTGATGTTACTTGTTGGTATCCCTTCACTTCGATCGGGTCAAGGGTACGCAACAAGAGCATGATGATGAGTAAATTGAGACCGGGTGGAGTGACTTGCATCAGGAAGGGCTAGTGCCCCGGTGTTAGGTCGTCCCACTTGTGAGTCGGTTAAGGACCGTCCGTTGTTTGGCCCTGGGATCATGAGGTTATTGGATAGTACTAGTCGCATGCTAATGGCGGTAAGCTCCCTTATACTATCTTCGACGAGAACGGATAACCGGGACGAGTGTAGCGTGTACCCATCCTACGGGGCCACCGTGGATGGGGACCGCGGCGTAGGGAGATGGTGTACTGTACCTCGTGGCTAGGACCCGTTCTGGCCGGGAGAAATGCAAGCGTGAGTTGATGTATGTAAGATGTTCGGTCCTGCATACATCGTGTGGCTAGGAAGCCCCAGCTGGGTATATTAAGCGATTCGAATCATCGTGTGCTCCACGATATGGGAGCCGTGATCCGAGTCCCGGCATCGTAGTAATGATGAAAGTGAGAATGAAAAGTTTGAATCCGATACATGGTTGACAAGTGATTGATGTAGTCAAGTAAGGATTGGCTTAGTCTCTTTTTGCAAAGGTGTCATTTGATCTTACTAAAGCCTCACCTTGATTCCTATTAGCCAGCATTCCTGAGTCTTCTCCCCAATTTTTGGTCGGGTAAGTCTTGCGGAGTACTTTTTGTACTCAGGGTTTGTTTAACCCCTGTGGCAGGTGAACCGCATGGACAAGAGTGCTACGGCCCTTGTTGCATGACGGTGATCGAGGAAGAGTCTGCCGAGGAATAGATTGTGTGGCCCGTGGGCAGGGCGCTTTTGTTGGGTGATTGTAATAAGGTTACGTAATGATACTTCCGCTGTTTTGTAATAATGCTACTCTGGTTTGTATAAGCTTGACAAAAGTTTTGTAAAATAAGTTATTGTAAGTCTTCCGCTACTCTGGTATTTTGTATGAAAACTGCTGTAATACTGTGATGTTTCTGTAAGTATTGATCCTGGAGTGATCGTGGTTTATCAGGGATCCACCCGACAGAACTCTTTTAGTTATGTGGTACACAAGTATGGCTGACAGAGGTCTTTAGGACAATGTCAGGTGCTTGTGGGCCATATAATTTAGAAGGTTCTGCTACACTGTATTATTTCGGTGCCAATCCCCCAAACTTTTAGAGGCAATGAGCGAATAGATGAGAAAATAAGCCCCTGATGTAATATGATTTTGGGTGGTATTTATGCGAAAACCCAGCGAGCGTTAAAAGAGACAGAAAGATACGTGTGATATCTAAAAGGGGTTCTTTCAGCAACAACCCATAGTTAGTGTCACGAACGGCATAGCCCCTCGCCGGGTTGTTGGCGTGAGTTTTAGCTGATGGTGCTAGTGCTGACTATAGAATTATTTACGACCATGTTTTGAAACACAGAGTTGCATGTATATCCCCTGGCAACTTGAAGTTAATGTGCTCTTTAAATATGGTTGTATATGCAGAGATCGAAAAGGATGCATCCGTCAATTTGCGGGTGATGACTAGTTTTGATCTCATCGAAAATATTCTTGCCGATATTATGGGTCTTACGGTGATAAGACACCTCTTTCGGCTCATGCAGAATGCTCATGCTATGAGTGGATCTTTTTATTTAACTTCGCCCTCACGAATGCTCGGAGGGTTGAGGTTCTTAGCCCTTAACCTTTACATTTGACTTCGCCCTCGTGTGTGCCTCAGTGGGGTCGAAGTCCTTAGCTCTTAGGCCTTTTATTTAACTTCGCCCTCGCGTATGTGCTCGGAGGATCGAAGTCCTTAGCCCTTAGGCTTTTCATTTAGTAGTGATCAAATGGTTAAATAATACCTTAGAATAATCTCTGAATTGAATCATCCAAAAGAAATTAAAAGGCGGTTTCTGTATAAGAATGATTATTTGCAGAAATTGATGGTTAATGAAATTCAATTACTGATTAAAACCGATAAATATCGAATAGCTAGGTGGACAAGACCAATATGATGCGAATGTCAATGATCAAAGAAATTTAAAGATTGTATGAAAAGCCATTCTAGTTGAAGAGCGATGTAGCTTGGGTATGACCCCTGATGTTTCATTTTGGGTATAAGTTTCACGGGACCTGTTCGTCGTTGTAGAAATGCTGATTATACGAGTGCGACTTGTTCGCCTTCATTCAACAAGAAACATCGATTATGACTTCAAACGCCCATGAGGAGTCCCATGATGACAACCTGTTAAGCCTGTCCAAAACACTGAATAGTACGAGATTGTTGACTGGTCAGGATTTTAAGCTTCGGTTTCTAAGTCTCCCTCACTGAGATTTTTGCTAGACTGCAATCTGCGAATCCCATAAATATTTAAGCAAAGTGTAGAAATAGTTGTGGCGGAAACAAAACTATGCTGCGAAATGCTTAAAGGGAAAAAAGGATCGAACAAATGTTCGGAAGGGTCCTGGCTGTATGTCCTTGCTAGAGTCGAAGCGGTATTCGATATGTGCTGCAAGGGCATTTCGCCACCCTGATCGGCTGTGAAGATTCTGCGAATATTGATTGCGAGCTCCAAATACCATCGGCTGCTTGAGTACCAACTATCCAGAGGACGCCCGAATAGACTGGTCCAGAGCGAAAACAGCTCGGCCTTTCTTGCTTGAGCTCGATCTGCAAAAAGAAATAGCGGGTGTATATATCCACGGAAAGATGACGACTCTGTTTCTTTGCAGGGAGTGCATCTGAAACAAGGTTGTTTGTTAATGCGAAATCCTACGAATCATTGAGGGATGTCCTAAACAAGCAGCACCGAAGTGAAGCAGATGGCGACTTGCAGCTAACAGTGGGAACAATAACTGATAAGAAGCTAGAAGCTACAGGTTAAGTTCCGAGAAGCCCATATCCTAAATCCAAGCGAACATGGTGTTTGCTCTGTTAGAAAGTGTGACTTTGATCATCCGAAAATAACTAAGAAAATCGAAAGGGTAGCTTGTGCTTTGTGCTAGACGGAAATGGCGTTTTGTTTAATTATTTATATACTTCTCTTAAAGAGGAATAATTGGACGAAAAGGTTCTTGATTGTAGATGATTAATTTGCTGTTGGAGTGATTGAGCAGAGTGCTCTTATGGCCTCTCAAAAAGGTGAAGCATTTTGCATCACAATAATTATTAAACAAAAATAAATAAATAAATAAATAAATTTAAAAAACTGTCAGTTAATATACGTAGCATGGTAAACTAAATACTTCTTAGCGGATTGGTAATTGTAATGGGAGTTGTAAATAATATGAATCAACAAAAAGGGTTCTCTGGCACTGATCAGTCGATGCTCACATTTCGCAATTTCGCATTGGCAAAATGGTGGGGCACCGTTGTAAGTGCGACCTAACGTGAAGATATTGAAACATTGTCCAAAAAGCGAAAGCCGAAAGCGAGTTTGTGAGTAGACCCTAAGCTTTTACGAATAAACGTGGTTCTTTTTATCTTTGATGAAACTGCACAAAGTTAGGCATTAAAATACTGGGATAAGTTTGCTTAGCCAGGCTGTCATGGGAGACGAATAGGTGACGTCCCTTTTTCTTCCGTCGATAGGTGCGTGTGGTATTTTCCGGACTGGATCCTTGCATGATTTCGACGCATCAGAAGTTGTCGTCTGGATCCCCTTGCCCTCAGTCTGATCGAGATGGACTTCAGTAAGAAGAAGTACTCCGATGTCCGGCTGCTACGAATTTTCCGAAATGAACCTGAAACCAAAACACAAAAGAGGGTCGACGAACTGCTGCAGCTTCTGCTGCATTCATCGGATAAGCAAGAATGGAGAAATTAATGACTCTTTTGTGAATTATTAAAAACAAGATTACGATCAGGATGGAATCGATCTGACAAGAGCTACTTCGGAGTAGTAGCGAAGAGACAACGATGGCGAAGTCCCTTTTCGTGTATGCGCGTAGAAGATACAATGCCCACTGTACCCTTCGGTGACTAGTCTCTGCTAGCCGAAAAGGAGATATTGTTTCTGATGCTCTGAAGGTAGCTAACGAAACCAGCGATTGAATTCTTGTTAAGCGGTGAAGGTGCGGACCAAAATTTGCCTAGAAATTTGTTGATTGTGCGAATATTTGCTGACGGGACTTATCTGAAACAGAAATAGCAAAGTGATTAAATTAAGATAGGTGACCATCTTGCTTAAAATAATACGGTTAGCGAGATTATAAAGAGGCTAAGAGCAACAGGTTAAGTTCTGCGAGGTTGGTACTTAAAATCCACTTGGAGGTCTGGTTCCAGTCAGCTGAAAAAGGTTTCGGTGTATCAAAGATATTGGCGACTTGTCCGAACGGCCGAGTATCATTTTTGAAAAAGGAATGTGATGTGTTTCTACTGAATGTTTCAGACACTTATAAGAGTAAAAAGACGAGACATGTGCAGTGGAAAAGGAATTAATGCATTTTGTCTGGAGAGAAAGGCGCCGGGACGAGCTGAAGTTACACCACAGCGAAAATTCAAAACCATTAAAGATATGTTAGGAACTGGAGTTGAGCTGCGAATAGCAGACCATGAGCTATCGCTGGAAAGTGCTAGCCTTTGTTGTATAGAAGAAGAATCAAACTATGATTGGCGAAACATCTGCGAGGGGCAGCGATAGGAGATACTTGCTGCTGCGAAAGCAAAATCTCTCTTTCCTCTGTTGTATGTATTCTTTGCGGGCTTAAGATGGGGAGTGGAAATAGTACTTATCTGAATTTGTGTGCGCCGCGTTGGCCTTGGCCTGATTGCCGAAAGGCACTTCGCTTGATTGCCGAACTCTCTTAGCTGGATGTTTCGCATCCCGAAGAGCACTTTGCTGGGCCCGCCGAACTCGTATCTCGACTTTTCGCCAATTGAGGTGGCGATGGCGGGAGTCAGTACGACGGGAACGGTGCCGAAGCCATCCTTGCAGAGGACGCTGAGAGGCCGTCGAAGCCTTAAAGTATGAGAGCTCTAGAAAATGCCGGTAGTCCAAGGCCACGCTAAGCATCTCCTACGCGGCGAAGTCCTGGAGCGATTTCGGAACACCAAAAATCTGAACTTTTAAAAAAAATTTCCTGCAACGAGTGAATCATGTAGCTGCTAGGACGAATTTAGGTCAAACACAGGAGAGACTGTGAGCGAAACGTTGCACTCATATAGAATTGGTTGCAGGAGAGTGCCGTGCTCTTAAGCTGGTTTCGTGTTTCACATTTTGTTGGAGTTTGGGGAGCGAAAGTCCATAGCAGAATTTCTGAGGAATCCTCTTCTTAACCCCTCTCAAACCTGGATCTTTGAAAAAAGAGACAAGCTTTTTCTCCTCCTAGATTCCTCCCAATCTCCTTTCGACTTCCCTCAAACTCCTTGACAAGAATTCGCCAAAACTTCATCCCATCTCTCGGGCAAAACCCTCCCAATTTATTTGAGTTCTACTTGAATTACTTGAGCCACAAATCCTTTTCCTTTGCCTATACTCCTTTCAAACCCCTTAGCAAAAATAGGAAAGGACCTTTGCCTTTCTTGGGCTCAAAACCCTCCAACCCCAGGCCGGCCCACTCCCTCCACGCCCCTCCCCTCTCTCCCGGCCGCGGGCCTCGACCACCTCCACGGCCCCGCGGCGCATGGCTTTGGCGAAAACGCGGCGGGGCCCGGTTGGCTGCCAAGCCCAACCGGCGCCCCCCTCCCTTACCTCACGCAGGCCTGCGCGGCCCAGCCTCCCTCCCCACCTGGGCCCTCGCCCCTGCCCCCTCCTCACGGCCGCAAGGCCCACGCGGCCCACACGGCCCGCCCGGCCGCGCCCTCCCTCCAACCCCTAGCGGGCGACGCCCCCAGAGGCCCGCCCGCCTGCCAAGCGGTGGCAAGCGGCGCCTAGCGATCTCGGCGTCCGTGCCGATGCGCGCCCGCGTGTCAGTGCGGGGACGCCCGAGGCATCCCGCCGTCCGTGCCACCGCGAACCCTAGCCAAGGCCTATAAAAGCCATAGCCGAGCCGCCACCGCTCCCGGTTCTTCCCTTCCGGCCGCCGCCATCTCCTTTCTTCCCCCACTGCTCCGCCCCGCGCCCGGCCGGTTCCAGCCTTAGCGCACCAAGCGCCACCTCGCTCCGCCCGCTCCGCTGCCGCGTCGAGCCGCTGCTCCGCCCGAGCGCAGCAGCGGCCCGGGCAAGCCACCCGGCCGCGCTCCCTTTCGCGCCGTGCCTCGGCAGCGCCGCCCCTTGAGCTCGCCCGAGCCACCGCCTTTTACCAGCGCGGCCACAGCAGCTGGCGAGCGACCGCCGCCGTTGGATGTGAGCTCATGCCGGCGCCACGACCGTGCGCCCGCGGCGGCCGGTCGCCCGCTGCGCCCGCGCCCGTGGGCAAAACGTCCACCAAACGACCACGGTGCCGCGCCCGCTGAAACACCATCGTCCTCCTCGCGCCTCCTTCCCGGTTTCGGGCGAGTCACTGCTTCATCCCGCCCGTCGCGTCGTCGCCTCGGCCACTCTCGCTACCGCTGCGACGCGGCAGCGGCGCAGGCTCTACCGGCCCGGCCGTGCGGCGGCGTGACCAAATTGTAGCGAACCGCTAAGCGGCAGCCCAGCCTAGTATCGTCGCCGCTCTACTGCCGTCCACGACGCCCGGCGTCGGGCGTCGCCTCCCACCCTTCGAGCTCCCTCGACGAGCAGCAGCAGCGCCGTCCCCTCCCGAAGACCGCCTGGAGCGGGCGCCGCTGCACCGCCACCACCGGCCTCGTCTCCCTCAACACGCAGCGACCTCCGTCAAAGCCGACTCCACCTCCACTCCTCGCTGTGCAATAGCAGCACCCCGCCCAGGCCCCACTCCACTCGCCGGAGCTCCTCCATCGCCGGTGAGCCTACAAACCCTAAAACCCCACCTTGGCGTGATCTATCGCTGCACACGACTTAAACCGCCTTCGTGCGGCTGCTTCCCACCCGCGGGGAGAGTCCCTGTGTCATCACCGCGCCCGGCCTCCGGAGCTCCGACTACCTCCCGGCCGTGTGGAGACGCACCCGGCCAGCTCCCCTACCACTGCGGCCGCCTCCCCTAGCCCACACCCAGTTGTGGCCCCGAAAAACAACAGGCGGCCTGGGGTGGCTGCAGCCGGCCGGGCGGCCACGCTGCGTGGCTACGACAAGGCTGCAGCCCGGCCCGGGGCCAAGCCCGGATGGCTGTGACCCTCCTGCCACCTCCGGCGACGCTTCACGGGAGCCAAACCATCCTTGTCGTCGTCCCCGCCAAGGTCTAACCATCGAACCCCGCCGACGCCGTCCTCGACGTCGGCAATACCCCTGCTCTTCCATTTATTATTCTCAATGTCGCACTTTGTCTATACCATGTCTATCTATGCCTGTGTCGTGCCTTCGCGCCGGATTGTCTCATGTGCTAAGGATATGTACCACTCGAGTCGATTGCTTTGTGTCGTGGATACTGGATTGTTCCTTGTGTGTTTGTGCGATATTGATTGTGGACCGCGCCTTCGAGCCGGTCGAGGGATCGTACCTCGCTCGGACATTTCGGTCGTGGGTTCGTCCCACCGTGATCGCGATGCCGAGCGTAACTCATTCCCTTGCCCTCTCGTGCTTTAGTTGATCCCGTAGTACCACGATTGTAGCAACCCTAGTCAACCCTAGGGCATGGTCATCAAGGACTTTATGATACGGATATTACCCGTACACGGCGAGTCTTTTGTGACCAAGTCTGGTGGGAGACGAACTAGGAAGCGACTATCGTGGGACGACGAGAGCCAACCTGGGTAGGTAAAGCTCGTGGTCGCGAACCGCCTCGCAATGACCATCGGGCTCTACCGCTTTTCTTCTATTTTCCTTTCTTTTTCTTTGTTACCCGGCTGCCTCGTATGCTTGCACCACTTAGACGAGCATTCCTCGGTTCACATGATGACAACCGCATCACAACGAACTCGAGGAATAGCATTGCCGCTTAGTCGCACGAGGGTCGTGGTGCCCTACGAGTCGGTGTGGATCGCGGAACCGTGTGAGACTTGGGTCTCTTTTCCTTCGATCACCGTCCTTTACCATGACGGGTAGGTTGGGAGAGCACGGGACCATCCTACTTCTCTTTTGCTCTTCTTCGGTTCTCGCTAATCCAGTAAGGCGTGGATCGAGTCTCTCATTCTAGCTTTGATTTATGTCTTTCCCCATGTCATGTGGATTGGAGTGCCGTGGGACCAAGGGTACCCCTTTCTCGCTTATCTGAGTTTGTTAGTGTTCTTTATTTGCCTCTTGTTCTATTCTTTTGATTCCCGTCGATCGCAATGGCGAGTGGGTCAAAGGAGGTGGACCTCATTTTCCCTCTTTGGTTCCTTCGCGCTTAGCAATAGTTTGTTTCTACCTATTGAGATCATAGCATTCCTTGGGCTCTCACGGTGACAACCGCACCGCTGAGACCCCGGAGAACGCCTTAGTGCATTTAGTGCACCTTGGTCGAGGTACCCTACAAGTGGATTTGGCACTCGCGCTCTCTTGTGCATCGCTCTTCTCCAATGCCCTGTATTTTTCCGTGGCATGTGCATTGGAAGGAGTAGACCACCCGCTCTCTTTTCTACTTCCCTTCTTCCTCGCTAGCCGCTCTGTTCGATCCCGTCTGACTATGACGATTGGATCCAAGACCGGACTATCTCTTTTAGTTAGCGAAGCCATGGTCTATGTCCTGTTCTCGGACCCGTGCGAGTCGACCCGATCGGCTGTTGGAAAAACCCTCCTCACTGAGGATGTAACCGAGACCGCGACATGGACATGCCTAGCTAACTCTCCTCTCTTCCCTTATTGTGCTACTCTCTTCTCGGCTCCCGACGTTGTTGTGTCGTGTGGGTCAAGAGGACCTGTAGCCGCTCCTCTGTTATCGTGTTCCAATCTCGTTTGCTACCGTCGGCTGTCATGGCGGGTAAGCTGACGTACCTTGGAACCAAGTCACAACCCTTCGGTTTTGCGTTACTCGTTCTTTCTTGATCCTTATTTAGTAGTTGTGACTTGCGGGTTAAAGGCCGCAAGGGCCAAACCCTGCTGTTCCTATTTCCCCTTTTCTCCTGCTTGTGATCCTCCGGTCCCCGCCAATTTCCATGACGTCCGGATCGGAAGATCGCAACCGTGGTGTTTGGTTAAGTTAGGATCAGGGCCTCTTCTTTTGAAGCCGTACAGGTCGACACGATCGACCCAGGACGTACTGACTATTTTGAGGCCTCGATCCGAGCTTATGCTTAACAAACAACCACTTCTATTTGTTTGGAGCCCGAGGGTTGGACACTCTCCACGAGGGCTAAGTCTTTTTAGTGTTTATTTGGAGTTATCTGGTTCCTTCTATATCTTGTTGCCTTTTTTGGGGAGTACTGTATTTTGGTTAGGGATTGATTGCTCTTTTGCCTTGTTTGTCGCTATATCGAGGTAGCTGCATCGCGGTGACGATGGATAGATCGGAGATCCGCTAGGAGGAGATGCGAAGAGCAACAAGATGTGGATGACTACGGGTTGCCATAAACAGGTGCCACGTCCTACCCAACCTCATAGAATCCTATTAGACATGCAATATGTAGCCGCTAGTGCTTTACTTTATGCAAATAATTGTGATAGGATGCATGGTAGATTGCTTGATGATAAGCCATTACCTTGACGCAACCTTTCCCCTTGCACACCCGCTGCTAGGATAGACGCTCGCCTACTTCATGATACTTGCTACACATTTTCACTCTCCTTATACATGCTTGTGTGTGGCTAAGGCACGGGGTGCCATAAACTGGATAACTGGGGATAACATGGGAGAGATCTTGGCGTGTGTCTTGGGTGTGTGGTGAGGGTTGTGTCGACTGGGCAGGATCTACGACGAGTCAGGGGACGAGTCTTGCCGGGTGAGTGTGATCTGGGCACTCCCTATATGAGAGAGTACCTGTGGCGGGTACATGTGATGTGAGTAGATTCCAGGGAGTGTCTTCGTGGGACAAATCCCTGGAATGGAGGTGCCGTCGAGGCACGGGGCGTCGAGCCCCTTGTGAAGATATCCTGTCCAGTCCCGCTAAGGACTGATTGGGCGAGGGTGCGGTTCATGGGACCTTTTCGTACACACCACTCGTTCCTGATGGGCGGGAAACGACTTGACGGCTAGCTGGCCCCCTGCCATTACTACTAGGTTGGTAGGTGATAGTGTAGGGAGGTACGGGTGCCGAGACCCACACCCTCCTGAGACGGCGTGGAACCCTCAGGGATCCGGTACCACGTCTCACAGTCTCAGCGTGCCGGTGGATCTCCGGGGTGCCCCAGAGCTGAGTGGTAGGGTGGCATCGGGCCAGTTAGGCGGCAGCTTGGTATCAGCCTAGACGAGGCGTCGTCGATGATGGTGATCTTGTGGTTCCAGGTGTACAAGCTCTGCAGAGTTACTAAATCTATACGTATAGCCGTGTCCCCGGTACGGACATTCCCTACGAGTACCCCATGTTCGTTATAGTGAGAGGTGTCCTTTTCTTCTCTCCCCCTGGGTGTTGTTGGATTCCGGCTTAGGCCGTTGAGGCAAGGAGGAGCGGGAGTCTTCCTTACCGACTAGAGAGTGAGAGTGTGGTGAGTTGTGTGGATGTGGATGTGGATATGGATGGCATGGATGGACATGTGGATGAGATGGGTTAAAACTTGATGAACTATATTATAATTATATCATGAAATGGCATAGGAAAACTACAGCCAAATATAGGCCTTTTGCTCTACCCCTGCATTCCACTTACCACATAGCAAAGCAAAGCATAGGGTGGGAGCCAGTGGCCAGTACAAATTGTACTGATAGAGTTGAGCAGGTCTGGGACCCGAAGATGACTACAACGACAATGGAGCTAGAAGGATTATGTGGTCTCGTTCCTACACTCAAGTTTGGTTAAGGAGATCAAGTCTACGTCCGCTGATACTCTACCCCGACTCTGATGATCGCCTGTGAAGGAGGAGCCTTCACCTCTACGGCGCTACGACTACTCTGATGCTGACCTGTGTGCGAATATCGCTAGGATACTTTGTACTTAGGTATGCCTCCAAGTGATGTAAGACCTTATAACTTGTACCTTTTTGCGATGTATGAACTGTGGTATCAACTGTAAATGATGTACTCTGTGGATTTCCCTTCGAGGAAATCGCGGGTCGTTTCAGTTGGTATCAGAGCCATACTTGACTGTAGGACGAGACCTTAGGTTTCAAACACTAGTGAAGAAGCCAAAAATCCTGTTTGTTATAGGTGCTAGTAGTGAAAACAGTTGTTTCTCCCTTGGCCTTTAGTTCTGTTGCTTTCTGACCGCCCTGATATGAGAAAATGACTCTTAGGAATCACTCCCTACTTCTGCCCACGCTAGATCGGTAGATGTGTGAGACTTTGAAGGTATAGGAGTCGCCTCAAGTCAACACTATGCATATAGGAGTTGTAATGCTGCCTGATTGTCTGGATCTTGTGTTCTTATGCTTGTTATGCTGCTTAATTGTCTGTGTGTAGAATCCATAGTTTATTTTGTATATGTGACTCCGAAGCCTGGGTAACCTAGCCCTCTAAACCTAAGCCTAACCTACGGTTGGAAATAGAAAATCAATGCATCCAATTTTTGTCAACCTCCCTTGAAAACGGTTTTCTTGTCTTTCGAACCAATCTTCTCTTCCAAACTGCCCTCCTTACCTTCAAAAGCTCGCGAAGAAAAAAAAGAGAGTAATTTTATTTCAAAAGGAAAAGTTTCAAAAGGTTTTATAAAGTTTTCCTTTTCGAAAGAAAGTGGTTTTGACTCTGCTTTAAGCCCGACTTGATTTGAAAGTTGCCTTCAAACAATGGGATGATCGGTTTCTTTTTCAAAACATGCCCCGATTCACTTTCAAAAGTAAGACTTTGTTTTCCAATCAACGAAATGATTTCAAAATCAAAGGCCTTTTGACCCGATTTTGTTTTTTGAAAAGTTTTGATTTCATCTTGTGAGCCAAATTTTCCTTTTCAAGAGCAACCATCCCTGTTTTTAAAGTTTTACAACCGGTTTTGTAAAACAAAATTTCTTGTGAAAAGATTTTTGTCCGCAAACATTTCGAAGTTACTTTTACAAATCAAAATGCGCTTTCCAAATCCGATTTCGAAAAAAAAATGTTTCTCAAAAACCGAGTTCCTTTTTGTGAAAGCTTCACCATCGATTTGGAAGATAATTTAAACTGATTTCAAAATTTGTTTGGTTCTATTCAATAAAAAGGATGCAACGAATTATTTTGAAAATAAATAAAGCTTTCAAAATCTTTTGGCTTGTGCCCATTTTGAAAAGTGTTATACCAAAACAAGAATTTTCAGAAATTTGAGTTTCCAAACTCCTTGGTTTCAAAAATCAAAGATTCATCTTAAGAGTTTTATTTGTGTTTAAAAAAAAACTTCTCAAACTTTTTTAAAAATCTCTTCTAGGGTTTGCTCCAGCTTAGTAAAAATAAAAACTCATGATTTACAAGTTTTGAATCAAAATAAGATGCAACCAATTTCAAATTAATTGTGTTAGTTTTAAACCAAGGGTTGCAACCTTCTTCCTATCAAAATTTGCAAAATAAAAAGATTTAAAAACCCGTGTTAAGGAAAACGCTTCCAAAATAGTGTACAAAGGCTTTTTCTTTAACCCCCTCTCTTCTCCCTTCAGTTCGAGATATTGGGACATTGTCGGTAACTTACTTAGGGATGAGCCACGATCTTGAGCTATGGTGCTCGCTACGAAACTTAGGGCCCCATGTGTGAGGCCTCCACATGCCTTGCTGCCGAGCGTATGCAGTATCAAGGAAAGTGATCGTGGCCGCTCAATCGGTGCCGCATACCACCTAAATCTCGAGCCCCCTCCTTTTTCAAAAATCGATTACGAAAAATAAAATCTTTTGAAAGAAGTTTTGTTCTCACAACTCGTTTCATTTTCAAATTATTTTGGATTTTTCAAATTTCCTTCTTAACGCTCCATTTGGTTTTAAAAAGAGATTTCAAGAGGCAAAGATTTTACTAGAAGCAGACCCTATTTTTAGAAATTCTATCTTTTACTTGAAAATCAATTTTGAGAAAAGTTTTGGTTTCTAAAAACTCCCTAATGTAAAAAAAAACTCCTATTCGGGATTCAAAGGGTTCAAAATTTTTGGATCAATTTCAAAACATCTTTTGGGGAAGCTCTTCTCTTTCAAAACGATTCCCATCTAAAGAATTTGATTTCCATATTTCTAAATGATAATCTCGAAATCCTTTGCCTTCCCCTCTAATGGGGTTTTTCTGAAAAAAAGGATTTACTTAAAACCTGATTTCCAAAAGTTCTTCAAAAGCTTGGCAAATAATAAAATATTTTTTGGGTTTCAACTCAAAATCTGATTTCCCAAAAGGTTCGAAAATAACAATTTTGTTTTGAAAGGAGTTTCTTCAAAATGGATTTTGTTTAAGTAATAGCTCTTTCCTAAACCACGTTTGTCCCTGAAAAACCGATGCTTCTACTCTAAAAGGAGGGGTTTCTCTTAGCCTTCAAACTTGTTTACAGAGTTTTACGTATGAAAAATGATTTCACCTAGCTTCAAAATCTGCTTTCCGAAAATCCAGATTTGCGAAAGGCTTCTTTCAAAAGGTATTTTGAATTTGATGCACGAAGGTTTTAAAACCTCTTGTTTATTTCGAAAACGAGTTTCAAAAACCTGCCTCTACGAAAACTCATTTGATCACACAAAAAGTGTCTTCATGCCTTTCATAAACGCCTCTCTCCATTCAAAAGCTTTTCGCGAAATGTTTTCCAAAAAAGCTCTTCATTCAAAACTCCTTTCCCAAAAAGTCCCTCTTTGCAAAGGCTTGATGCATTGATGCAAGTGGAACATCTAGTAAGAACCTTCAGCCTAGACAACACTAGAATCTCGGGGACGAGATTCTGGTAAGGGGGGTAGTCTGTAACATCCCGTGTTTTCGGAACACCAAAAATCTGAACTTTTTAAAATTTTTTTTCCCGCAACGAGTGAATCATGTAGTCGCTAGGGGCGAATTTAGGTCAAACACAGGAGAGACGGTGGAGCGAAACGTTGCACTCATATAGAATTGGTTGCAGGAGAGTGCCGTGCTCTTAAGCTGGTTTCGTGTTTCACATTTTGTTGGAGTTTGGGGAGCGAAAGTCCATAGCAGAATTTCTGAGGAATCCTCTTCTTAACCCCTCTCAAACCTGGATCTTTGAAAAAAGAGACAAGCTTTTTCTCCTCCTAGATTCCTCCCAATCTCCTTTCGACTTCCCTCAAACTCCTTGACAAGAATTCGCCAAAACTTCATCCCATCTCTCGGGCAAAACCCTCCCAATTTATTTGAGTTCTACTTGAATTCCTTGAGCCACAAATCCTTTTCCTTTGCCTATACTCCTTTCAAACCCCTTAGCAAAAATAGGAAAGGACCTTTGCCTTTCTTGGGCTCAAAACCCTCCAACCCCAAGCCGGCCCACTCCCTCTCCACGCCCCTCCCCTCTCTCCCGGCCGCGGGCCTCGACCACCTCCACGGCCCGCGAGCTTTGATGAGGCAAGGTCAGGGCAGGCAGATCAAGGAGAAAGGAGATGATTTTGGGGCATGCTGGGCTCACCAGAGACGTGAAGCAGGTGGCTGTTCGCGTGCTGTCGTGTGGTGGTGAAGCCGGGAGGGTGCGTCGCAGATGGACGTGACGAGGCGAGATGCTCCGGCGTTCACCGGGTTCGCGGCGTCGTGCGGTGGCGTCGTCTCTAGAGCTGCAGAGGGACGTTCCCGGCGAGGCGCGGCGGAGCGGAGACGTCGTTGCTGGGCGGTCTGGCGGCGCGGACGGCCTCGAGAGGCGCCGCCGGGGCCGGATGGCTACCTGTGACCGTTGAGTGAGCGGGGACACCAGGGGATGGCGAAAGGTTGAAGCTTGGGTCGCAGAGTGGCTCACCGGCGAGCTGGAACTTGGCAAAGCGGAGTGGTGGTGCTCCGGGCTGCGATGGATCAAGGCAGCGGTGCGATGGAGTGACGCGGAGTAGGAGCTCGCGGGCTGGCCATGGCGGCCGCGGCACCGGGCGGCGACGTCGTCGTCGTGGCCGTGACGAGGTGGACGGCGGTTCACGGCCGAGCGTGTCCACGGACGGCGTCACGGCGAGCACGGAGGCGGGGGCAGCAAGGCTTCTCGACGGCTCGCGAGGGAAGCACTGGAGGCGCGGCGGCGGCGCCTTGCCGTGGCGACGCCAGCGCACTCGGTGGGGCTAGCGGCACGGCTGGGCGCCCTGGTGCTGCTGGCCGGGCTCTACTGCGTCGGCAAGGAAGGGAGAGCAGAGGTGTGGCGGCGGGGAGAGGAGATGGGTTGGAACGGCTGCAGCTACGGGTTTTATAGCCTCGGTTCTAGGGCTCCAGGTGAGAGCTCCGGCGTCCGTGCCGCTTGATGGGACGGCCGCTGCAATGTGGCGTTCATCCGGGTGTGGGCAGGTGGCTGTGCTCGGAAGATTCGAGAAGGGCTGGCTGCGCCGCGGGCCCTTGCGCTCGTCCGCTCGCGCGTCGCGCGGGGCTTGACGGAAAGCAGTGCGGAACGACGGAAAGAAGGGAGCGGCTCGGCGAGTCGGCGTGAGAAAGAAGGGAGACGCTGGGCGACGGAAAAGGAGACGGAGGCGTTGGCATTTCTGGCTGACGGCTGGGACCAGACAGGAATCGTTCTCACCCTGCGTCGTGCGCACGCGAGTGGAGACTGGTGTGGCTGCCCGGTGGGTCCCGTGCACCAGGGCATACAGGCCCGTGTGGGAGTCGGCGGCGGCGGCGGTTCCTCCGTGCGAGTGGCTCACGTGATCGGCAGAGGCAAGGCACTGGGCTGCGGTTGGACGCGTTGGGCCTGGGCCAAGAAACGGCGGTGTGGACGTGCAGAGTGCATGGTCACCTGCTTAATTACGTTCCTCACGTAAATTATTAGCTAATCAAAACAGCACAGGAGCATGCAGGTCGACGTCACGTACTGCTGTGTATAGCTTCGTCCTGTCATCCTGTGCTAGTGCCACTTGCCTGGTTACGAGACAGTGCTGCTACACCTCGTGCATGCACAAGATGATTAGACGATATATTTAGGAAGGAGTGCAGGTCGTGTTGGTAAGAAGGAAGGAAAAGGATTTTCCTATTCCTGCTCTAGGAAAAAAAAAATAGACAAGGGGTTACCTCCAAGTACAGGCAATAGAAGATCCAATTCACACATGCATTACGCTATGCATGATGCACAAATTAAATTAGAAAAAAAAATTATCACGTTATGCTAATTATATTTTTTTTGATTTTATAAATTGCGGTTCGGAGGGATAGGGGAAGAGAACATTTCGCAAAAGTATTTGGTCGGATACTACATGCAGCACACATTCAGATAAAAAAAATTTAGAAGTCGGAATTTTTATTACATGGGAATTTGCGGAATGTTACAGATGCCTGCATGGGCTCCCGTCGCGGAAGCGCAAGAAGACATCTGCCCAACTCGGAGGGCGCAATGAGGCGGACAAGTCGGCGGGGAAGGTTTCGCTCTAGCGAAATGCTGGAGTTCCTCTGTGCTAGTTATAATCACTGCATGGGCAAATCCTCTCCACCACCATGAACGGATACAAATTAGCTTCACCTTAATATTTCCTGGTCCAAGCTTTGATTGTCGTTTGCGTCGGTGGTAGTACTGGTTGAGTCGACTTGCGAATATGTAGCGAACGAGTCCGGAATGGACTGGTGGTGTGTGTGCTGCTTCTCGGACAGATGCGTGCTGCTTCTCGGAGAGAACTCTGTCTTTTGATCGAATACAAGTTGCATCTGAACGAATGACTTCGCTCGGTGGGCATCATCGAAACCAGAAGTGTGTTGACGTCTTCGATGTTGCTGGTTACTTTCCAATAGGCAGGCAAAAGGAGAGCTAGGAGGATTCCCGGATGCATGACCCTTTCGCTAGACCGAGCCCAGTCTCGTGGATAATGGCCGAAATGTCTTGTGCACGGTCGTGAATAAGTTCGAGCCGAAACGGTGGGCGTCAATGTTGACTTAGCCAACAAAAATTACATGACGAAGTGTCTAGAAGCTAAGTGAGGAGGAGGCAAGGAGCCAGCATCCCCTCTCCCTTCCCCCCTCCTTCTTCCCCCTCTCTCCCTTTTATAGGTAGGTGGGAAGGGACATTTACCGTTTTTCCCCTCGGTGGGACTTCTATTTATAAACTTGCCACTCATGACAGCAAAAGGGCCTTAATATTAATTCGATTCCCCTAAACTATGTAATTGGGCTAAAGCGGGGGTGCCTAATCTATAATGCCACCCACAACAAGTTGGATATATGAGTTGTAGTGACATTAAAGAATATGAATGACAATTTAGACAAATTGGCATGACAAACATTTTTACTATACTAAAATTATTTGTTCTTCCGTTTTAACTTAACAAACTACAATTGAGGCAAGCATATCTTACTAACTAGTGTTTGTAGAAGTCAACATATTACAACTGAAGAATCATACATGCTGATGAGACAATTTTAGTGGCACATAAAAGACGGTTCTCTTTGGAGGTACTATCATTGTCGAGAACAAGTTCCTAGAGAGGAGTTAACAAAGGATATAATTTTAAAACCTACGTAAAACAAGAGAATAACATGTGGCCAATTCTAAATAGGGTTAGAAATATAACCAAGTGTGAGCATATAAAACTCCCATAGAAGCATTTCCTATCACTGAGCAATTTGCAGAATGACGAATAGAACTTGCAAAGTTTATCTACGATTTCTTGATATTACAGTAGTTTTCCTCTTAAGATATAAGAATTCTCTTAACAAACAAAAATAAACTATAGTTTGAATTGCGATGCTTATGATTCCAAAATGTTATTTTTCATAATTCAAGTTCAGCCTAGTATACGATAGTTGTTTTCGTTGTCAAATAGCTGCTTTCATAGAGTTGTACAAAGAAAATAACTTTAAAAATGATCATAAGTAGAAAATGACACACTTTAGCAAAAATATTATATAACTAAAATATGTTATTTTACTCATAAATTATAACTAATGGAAAAAATTATCACTGACCCCTCGCCACTCTATGTTAATTAACAATTAGCATATTTTAGCATGACAGAGCTATAGCACGAAGAGTATACAAGCATAAACCTTTTAAGGAACCAGCTAGAGCTTTTATTGTTAAAATGTTTTCCTAATCTAACATTTTCACTAACATGCAAAACATTTGAATCTTTTGAGATCAATAAGACCACAACATTCAAACAAACGGATGAGAAAGGAGACATTTTTCTATAATAAGTCAGGTTTCTTGTCATGATGTCAACTCTAATATTGAAACATAGGTAAGGAATTTGTAAATATAAATTATCAATCAATTTTTTTGGCATATTTGTTCAGATGCATCATACCAGTCTTTCTGTTCACATAATTGATTGTACAAAGTACAATTATATAGGTCCATGGCACCGGTTTTTATGTTCACATATTTGCCTCTACACAATATAGAATCATATACTAGAACTAGAATATATTGAGAAGCAATAAGAAGAAGAAACTAGTGTTTTATAATAAATTCAAGAACTGATAAGCAGTCATAAGAAGCGTTTATTTAGGTCAACAAAATGAGAGAGCAAAGCGATAGGAGAAAAGCCACTTGAATCATCAGCTAAAAAATGGTCTCTCTCTCCATCTCATCCTCTTGCCCTATTTATAGGAGAGGTGGGAGAGGACGTCTTCTCTTTATGTCCCATGATAGGGCTTATATTACAAAAATATTATGTGGCTACAAATAGACCCTGATGGAGCTTGGATTTACAAAAATATCACCAAAGCTACAAATGCCTCCAAATATTTTTTTTTGCGAGCCCTTGGCCATCTAATTAGACCATGAACATGATCATGGGGTCCCTAACATATAATACACCCTAACAGTAGCTCCTTTGCTATTCAGTTTTGATCCTCTGCTATTCAGTTTTGATCAAAAGTATAATGCCATAAGGGCCTTTTGGAACATAGATTTTTTAGAATTTTAATGGAATCAGTTCATTTTCACATGAAGAATTGAGGAAATTGAATAATTTTATATGTCCAAAAGGGGCCTAACATGTTACTTGTATGTTACTCTCCCTGTTCCAAATTATAAGATGTTTCGGCTCTTCAAGGTACCTTGTGTTTATTGTGTATGTACTATCTAGACGTAATGTATATTTAAATGCATAGCAAGAGTTGTGCATCTAGATCGGACCAAACGTCTTATAATTTGAAACTGAGGCACTACATACATAGTCGTTCACAATCACTGGCAGCGGTTCTTCCTCAATATTGTCCCTCACACTACACAAGCCAAGCCACTATGCCCAAAAAAAAATTCACATTTGGATAACCGGTAGCGCTTGCTAGGTTGATGGGCCTGGTTGGTCTAGTTATCTAATTGTACATGGGTGGGTCTGGTTGGTCTAGTTACCGAATTGTACACGGGTTCGACCTGGTTACCTCCATTGGGTTGGATTGTTTGTAGGTTAGGATATTGACTAGACTTAACGCATGCTTTATTTTTTCCCAACCCTGGACGTTCGGGTTACCCGAATTTTTTAGGTCGGGTAATTCGGCTAATCTAAAATTTAGGTAATAAAAATTGGTACTCGAAATTCACCCCGAAAAAATACTACCTGAAATTTCGGGTACCCGATAATTCGGATTCAGATTCGGGTTCAGGTTCGGGTATTCCCGATATACCCAAATTTTGTAGAAAACAACATCCTACACAAAAACTTTAGTAGCAACTTGTGCATAATTTTAGCAGCAATTTGTATAAAATTTCAACAACAATTTGTAGAGAATAATATATTACAATTTCTTGTTCAAATAGAGAGAATCATATACGATTAAGGTTATAGGTTTAAGTGTGCAACTTAGAACACATCACAAACACAAATAAATAGATATATATTTAGATAGTTTGGGTAATTCGGGTACCGAGGTATATTAC
The DNA here is from genome assembly GCA_015844335.1 of Chrysopogon serrulatus. NCBI lineage: Eukaryota > Viridiplantae > Streptophyta > Magnoliopsida > Poales > Poaceae > Chrysopogon > Chrysopogon serrulatus. Next base: position 94,308 of record JADLZL010000285.1, on the reverse strand, counting down.
CTAAATTACCTGAACTAATTTCGGGTAATCAAAACTGGTATCACTGGTATCCAAAATTAGGATCAGGTACCTCGGGTTCGGGCAATTCGGGTCTGGGTTTGGGTAATTCCGGTATGGGTAATGGGTATCGGATATTTTGCCCAGGCTTCCAATTAGACCATATAATTTCAAAGAATTTCTCACAGTCATGTTAAAATAGAATAACAAAAATGACAGAAAATTAATTCGCAATCTTAGACATAACGATCTATCCATAGGAGGAAAAAAACAAATCTAATGCTTCATGGATGCATTCTTTTTTTTCTCCACTTCACTGCAACTGGCCCAAAAACTGGAACCAACGTGTTTCCCTCAATAAGGCTTGCAACGCTTAAAACACGCACACTCTAGTGAACCATAGGGACCAACAGAAGGCAACCCCTTCGTGCTAGTAATAACAGGCTTTAATATTTTCCACACTGCTTATACCAATTACCAGAATGGTTTACCATAGTATGCAGTGGGGGGAATACCAAACACCATAATATATGCAATGCACGTCAAAGAAATTTAGCATATTTACACTAAGAAAACATATATTGAACAATCTCAAAATTACTAAAGAAGCAAGAATTAATATTTGCTTTCCTGCTAGTTTTTTAGCTAGTCTATCTTTAGTTCGGATATGATTGGATACACATGCATAATTACTAGTTAGAGGCTAAAAATTAGCCCAAATTAGCTGTGGTCAAATAGCTAGTCGGCTAACAACTAGTTAAAGTAAAAAAATAGTCCACCTATTAGCTCTAATATTTGAATGTGCTAGAGCTAATTTTTAGCTAGCTACTAATTAGCCATTGTATCCAAACAGTCGTTCGTATTTCATCCTCTTCGAGGAACCAAAGAGATATCTTAATTATAAGTATCCTTTCCTTCTTGTCAGCATCATGTAAAGGTATCTGTACATTGACATAACCTTAAAACTATCACTTAAACTTAAGGTCAATGTGATAGTATCCTTTCCTTCTTGTCAGCATCATGTTGAACATTGAAAAGCATGTACTGCTTTGAATTGTGATTTGTGTACTTTCCATTATTGCCATCTCTCTCTTGTGTTTTCTTGGGGACTCTCTCTCTCTCTCTCTCTCTCTCTCTCTCTCTCTCTCTCTCTCTCTCTCTCTCTCTCTCGCTGATGAATTGTGTACTTCCTGGTTCCCTATTAATGGAATGTCGGTCAGCAGTCCATGGATATCCGGGTACGGTAGTTTAGTTGATCTGAAGATTATGGTTTGAAGGTCGCTCTAGATCTTTTAGTGAAACAAGTTCTATTGTAGGCTCTGTCCTACTCACTACTTGTAGATACTATCTTGTTAGGGCCTTAGAGTTTCTATGCAGTCACTCCAATAACTTGGAACTGGTCAAAACTCAAAAGTAACTTTAGTAGCATTGTATAAAAATTTCTAGTTTATTTGCGGATGATGGTTTTTGTAATAGATCTGAACCTATTTTCTACAATATGGTTGGTTAACTCAGAGGTGCTTTATTTGAAATAGCAAGAATTATAAGTTAGTCTAAAACCTATTTAAACAAGGTGGGACTAGTTCCACCAGAAGACAATATATGAGCCACAACATGTTGGAACCAGAACATTAATGGGCCTGGGTATTACACAAACGCCCATTGGTATTGATAAAAAAACACCAGTCTCATTAACCACAAGGTACTTTTTCTTGAAAAAAATTAGATTTTGTAAAACTCCCTATTCTATCAACGTGATAGAAAAAACCTTGTGTTTGCCCATTCAGCTTTTCCAAAAAAGAAATAAAGAAAAGTCAATGATCAATGAAAGTAGCCAAACAAGACATATAAGACTTGTTCCTTTTATTCAATTCACTGATGATGCAAACTTAGTAAAGCATATACATGAAGCCACACTAATGGAAACATACACGAGAACAAGCGGGTAGACATAGGTTCATACAATTGTACTACATATATATAGTTCACTCTTACACGAATGGCATTATTTGCTCATAGCAAGCTTTAGGTTGTATGCACATTGATTGGTGCCATAATCCTCTTCTTAGTTTCCTTCCACGATTCCCATGCCAATGGGTGGCTAAAGGGATGGTGGCTCTCTCTTTGATGGTTATGGTTGGGGTTTTAGCTTCGGTGTAGTTTGGGGCTTATGTGAGGGATGGATCAGGCTTGGGCTTTGGGCTTGGCTCAGGCTTGGATGGTTCAGGTTGGGGTTTTGGCTTTGGCAAAGGCTTCGGTCTTGGCTCAAGCTTAGGCTTTGGTTTTGGTTTTAGTGAAGATTTGAGGCTTAATTGAGGCTATGGCTGAGGTTTAGATCCTAGTGTAGGCTTATGTCTTGGCTCAAGATCAAGCTATGGTTTTGGGTCGGGCTGTGATATTGGATCAGGCTGTGGTGTAGGTTCTGGTTCAGGCAATAATGGATTTGGATGTGGTGTTGGTTTTGGTTTAGGCAATGGCATTGGCATTGGCTTGGGTTCTGGATAGGGTTTGGCTACGGTGTTAGTTCTGGTTTAGGCTTTGGATCCGGCTGAGGTATTGGTTCAGGCAGTGGCGTTGGCTTAGGTTCTGGCTCTAGGTCTGGTTGTGGTATTGGTTTTGGTTCAGGCAATGGTGTTGGCTTAGGATCTGGCACTGGTTCTGGTCGTGGAGTAGGTTTGGGATCAGGCATTGGGTCTGGCTGTGGTGTTGGTTCTGGTTCAGGAAGTGGCGTTGGCTTAGGTTCTGGCTCTGGATCTGGTTGCGGTGTAGGTTTGGGATCTGGCTTTGGGTCCGGTTGTGGTGTGGGTTTTGGTTCAGGTCGTGGTATTGGCCGTTTAGGGTCGATCATCCAACTATGAGCTTGATCAGGAACACTTGTAGCCAGTGCAGTGGCTAGAGCTAAGTGGAAACATAGCCAAAGGAGTGTGGACCTCATAGTCGATCGCCACAGAACTAATCCCCCCGGACGCGTGATCTATCTCTCTCCAATCGCTCTCTTCTTGGTCTCCAGTGCAAGCTGTGGGCTCTAGCTCGTTGTGCACAGATAGTATGGACGGCATGGGTGATTTATAGTCATGGAAAGCCAACTGGCGTCCTTTTCTCGGCCCTGTGCGTGATTTTGCCATGGCACTCGCTAGGTATGTATAATGTCGTAGCAGCTTTTGGATGGAATGTGTGCAACTTTAGCACTTACCGCACAAATCACTGTGTATCGATGATCGTGCGACAGATCAGACCTAACTTAATTTGACAGAGATTTGCGTTCAATGGATACATACTTACACTTAAAAACTTAGTGCGGACGTGCACGAGCTAGTAAGTTAGTAAGTGGAGTGAACATCATGCTCATGCATGCTGCATGCTGGATTGCGGGCCTCATCCCACAGTACATAACAAAATATATACATATATGTGAAATAAAAAAAAAACTAACCAGAAATATACAGTGAAAGATTTTACTAGCAGACAGTTTTTTCTCTCTTTTAAAACTACATATAGGGCCGGTTTGATCACCAACTAAACTTTAATCAGCTAAATTTAGTTATTAGGGATCCAAGTGGCTCAAAGAGACCAGCTAAAGTGTAGCTGATTCAGCCCAGATAAACCTTTCTAGGTGAGTCTAGCTGGAGGATTAGAAAACCCTAGCTAAAGTTTAATTAGGAAAAAATTTTATTAGCTAAAATTTTGCTTTAAAATTTTAGTTAGCTAAAAATTTTTATTTATTGTTGGCCCTATTATATACTGTTATTACCTCTGTGTACTGTCAGATCATGCATGCAAAGCAAAGCAAAGCGTGTGTGTCCCACGCGGCGCGCGTGCATAAAGCTAGAGCTAGCTACTCCGCGGTCACTTTCCCTTTTGTTTTCCATCCATCCATTGGCATTTGGGCTAATGGCCAGTCCACCACAGTAAAAAGATATGTCACCTTTTGATCCAATCCCGTAGCCAATAGCAAGTTAGCAACTCTCCGCACTACCTTCCTGTCCTTCTCTTGTGGAGTTGTCGGTCTACGATTAGCTCGGGATGAAAATATAGAGGCTGTTGTATCTCTCCTGCTCTCTGCTTTTTCAAACTATATGTTTTAAACTTATTTAGATATTTCTTTAATTATATTTCTAACATAATATATATCTAAATGCATAGCAAACGATATATATCTAAAAAAATAAAATACTTTATAATTTAGAATAAAGTGAGTACTCACGTCAGTTCTATGATTTGTATGTCTGATTTTTTTTTCCAGCTCCGTCTCTTTTATTTATCTGATTTTCACTTACACTGCTGCGGTCTGCGTAGGAGCTAATTAAGTGTGGATGGCAGCAAGGAGGGTCTATCTATTTCATCTCTCATTTTACATTGTTGACAATGTAGGAGCTTAGAGCATCTCCAAGAGTTTTGCAAATCCACTTGGCATCCTTATAAATTTGGCAAAACAAGAGAAATCACCCTCCAACAATTTGGCAAATAAACTTGGCAACTTGGCATTCACCGGCCTTTCACGCGCATATTTGCGCACGCCGTGGTCACTTGGCATCGCGAAATCCTTCCCCGCCGCGGCCTCTCCCGCTCGCGTGCGCCTCCTCTCCCGCGCGCTTCCTCTCCTGCGCGCACTTCCTCTCCTGTCCGCGCGCGTGAAGATCCCGTGGGAAATCGCCTGGCCGCCGCCGATCTTCTTCATTTGGTCGGAGTCGTGCCGCCGCCGATCTTCTTGTGCGTTCGGAGTCGCGCCGCCGCCAATCTTCTTCTGCGTTCGGAGTCGCGCCGCCGCCAATCTTCTCTGCGACGCGATCAAAGGCAGGCCCTGCATCGTTCAGGTATACTGCTCCTTCCTTTTCTGCATCCGAAAGGGCGGACGAGCAGCGCATCAGGGGCTGCAGCGTCCACCTCCCTCAATTTGCCCCTTGCCGGTCGATCGACTCCGATAGCATATTTTTTTTCAACTTGGCAAAACACAAGATTTGCAAAGTGAAATTTGCAAAACTCTTGGAGATGCTCTTAGTGGTTGGCAGCAAGGACGTACGAGGGCAGTGTAGCAAAACAATACGTTGCCTAAACAGTTTTGTTGTAGCATCAAGGTATTATGATTTTTCCCTCTTTTCTTTTTGGTCCCATAATCCCTTTGCTTCATTTCCCTTTACTCTAGCACGCCATATATTGGTGGTATTGCCTAGGCAAAAAAAAAAAAAAAAGTTTAGACAGCTCCCACGCAATTCACTTTGACAACTTGTCCTTCTATTATGATCCCTTTAATATTTTGTTACACGGTTTCTGCTATGGGTTCTCAGTGTGGTGGTAGATGCAACAGGTAATTTCATTTCCAGGTTTTTTCCTGCTCCGCCACGTTGTCACTAAGGTCCTGAATGGAAGAAAGATAATTTTAATTTAATTTATATATAAGCGATCATCATTCCATAATTTATGGAGTTACTTAATTAGCTTGACACAACAATACATTTCCATATACCAGATACAAGGAATCGAACACGGAGGCCAAAAAAATAAACCTCGGTGTCTAATGACTTCCTTAGAGCATCTCCAAAAGACTCCTTAATAGTTTATTATTTTTAGAAAAAAGCACAGTGACTTGCTTAGTGACGTGTGTGCTAATCTTCTCTGTTTTACTTATGCAATAGTCTGTGGTGTTTTTTTTTCACCCTATTACATTCCCCTTCTAAGGGCCTCTCCAATGGTCCTCAAATAGCTAGTCTAGAAGGAATTTTTTTTTTGGCTATCGAAGCATCTTTGCAAATAGCTAGCTAGATGAGACATAAAAATAATAAAAAAGTAACGCTTCCATTGGCTGTTAAGGAGAGAGATCAAATAGCTAGCGACTTCTAAATAGCTAGTCTAGCACAATCTTCTAGAAATATCTCTCTCACATAACTCTCCACTATAGTGTTTATATTTTCTTATTTCTATGTCTCATCTAGCTAGCTATTTGAAAAGATGTCTTGATAGCCAATAGAATTCCTCATAGACTAGCTATTTGAAGACCATTGGAGACGCCCTAAGAGTATCTCTAATAGGAGCCCTCAAATGAGCAGCATTTATTACTTTTGATGTGAGAGCTTCCCTATTTTTGAAGATCTTTTTTTTTTCATTTACTCCACCATGAGTTTTCAAATATATTCCAATAAACACAGACATACGGGGCACACTCATGAATCCGTGGAGGTGTCGGGGTCGGCTGATCCCGACGACTTGCTAAGAGTATCTCCAAGAGTTTGGTAAAAATCACTTGCCAAATTTTGAGTTTTGGCAAGTTGCTAATTTATTTAGCAAGTAAAAAAAAGACATCTCTTCAATAGTTTGCTATTCTAACTTGGTAAAAATAAAAAATAGACCCACCTAGTACCGACGCTGCTCCGCGATCTATCCTCAACGCTGTTCCACCGTAATATATGTCAGAGGTTTAGTGCTCTTGCAAGTATATTTTTTTGGCCATCAATCATTTTGGCGAGTACAGTACTGGTCTAGGCCTCCAATCATGTTGGCGAGTAGTACTTGGCAGGACGACAGGCTTCAGGACAACAGCAGCAAAGTACAGTCTAGTGCTCCAATCAGGTTGCACCGTCAGGCTTGAGGAGGACAGCAGCAGCAGGCTTTCACGCACGCGGGAGACACGCGCTCGCGCGGGACAGGCGCAGGTGACGGCTTTTCGCGATAGCAGGGGCTTGTTCAGTTCGTGAGAAAGTTTCTTTTATGTACTGTAGTATTTTCGTTTGTAGTTGGTAAATATTGTCCAATCGTAGTCCAACTAGGCTCAAAAGATTCGTCACGTGATTTACAACTAAACCGTATAATTAGTTTTTTTTTACTAACATTTACTGCTCCATATATGCGGGTAGAAATTGATGTGATGGGAAAGTTGCTGAAAGTTGCATGAAAGTTGCAACTTTCATGGCAACTAAACAAGGCCCAAGTTGGACGCGCGCGTATATTTACGCGTGCGGCACATCTGGATACCAAGTTTGGATAAATAGCAAGTTGATTTGAGGAATTATTGGAGAGAGATTTTTATGTTTTTGTTAAATTTATAAGGATAGCAATTTGATTTAAGGAGTTGTTGGAGACGCTCAGCAACATTGTACGTGCGTTTTTCACCATACTTGACCCCGTTAAAAAAATATATTGACCCCGATGGCTCAGCACAAAAGCAGCCCTGCACAGCTAACAGACAGTCGATTTGTGAGAGCCCAAGGTCCATAGCAAAGTAGCCCACAGCAGAACAGCATGGCAGGAGCCCATTGCCCAAAAAGCCTAAGGTCGCAAGGGAAAACTGAGAAGGCAAAAATGCAGCCGCCAATCGGTGCCTGACGCCGGTGGCTTGCCGCACAAAAAGAAAAAGGAAAGAAACATTTGATGATTGGTCTCCCTCCGTCCCACCTTCCAACTTCCGCATCCGTGCAGCGCGTTCTCGTTGACGTCGCAATTCCGTGATCGTGGCCTTCGCTCGGTGCTGACGGCGACGGCGGACGGCCGCCGCCGATGCCGTTGATACTCTCTCCGAGAGTCTCCGTTGATTCGGTTATACGGAATCCCTGTTTATTCCCCAAATCTCCAATCTACAATTGTGAGATGCTTGCAGCTTATCGCTTTTGATCTTTTTCAGTTTTCTATATAATATATAATCCGAAGGGGAGCTATTGGGTTCGAATACGGTAATGATTGGATTAGGCCGTCCGGCATCACCAACCAAAGTCGGACACGCGCTCCATCCTTACTGGACCGCACTTTTCCTCCAGGTGACTACTTTTTTCCTGAGCCACGTTAAAAAAAAGAAAGCTGCCCATCGACTCATCCTTATCCATTCGTTTCCATTCCAATCTGCTTTTGCCTGCTGCTCCTCGGAGCTTAGGACGCTGCTCCTGTCAAGCGCGGCGGTGCGGGACGCTGCTCCTGCCGAGCGCAGTGTGCGGGGCGCTACCTTCCCACCGCGCTTCTAGCTCGAGCTCGCTGCTCTGCCTTTCTCTGCACTCGCTCGCGCCGGCGACGTTGCTTCCCACGCCGCGCTCCATCTCTTGCATCGCGTCGCACGCCCCTTCTCCTCCCCCGCCTGGTGAATGCTTCAACAGCAGTTCTGGTATGTACTCCACATGGTGGGGGGCCGCAACATCGTGCTCCTGCTCGAGCTCATAGACAGCGGCGCGCTGGATGCCACCACGGCCCTGCACGGGCCGTTCCCAGACGTCGCGCTCGCCACGCTGCGAGTCACGGCACAGGTAGGCCTGTAGGCCTGTCCCCAACGCTGATCTACTGCAATCCCTCGCCACATAGGGCGTGGTGGTGCGGTGAACGTTGTATTTCAAATGTTTCAGACGTTTCAGATTTTTGTTTCAGGCATTTTGTCTGGATGTTGCAAGAGTAGATCTAGATGTTGCATATGTTCTTCAAGTGTTTTAAGATGTTTTCAAATGTATGTTTCTAGTGTTTTGTCTAGATGTTGTTAAAGGAGATTTGTAGTGTTGCATTTGTTACAATGACAAAACAGGTTTGTGTTTCAAGTGTCTCAGTTGTTTCAGTTGTATGTTGCAAATGTTTTTTCTGGATGTTTCAAAAGCAGATCTTGCTATTTGTACATGTTGCAAATGGCTATACATGTATGTTTTAGATGCATTTTCTTGTGTTTCATCCGCATTCATGCGGATGTTGCATATGTTTTGTTTGGATGTTTTAAAATATAAATTGGTTTGTGTTGGAGACACCTTTGCTACAGCCGCCTGCTGCATTGATGGGCGCCGTCAAGCAGGCGTAGACGTCCAGGTGAGGGAAGTAGAGAGGGCGAGGCCCAGTGGGCAAGCGCGGGCCACGCGGAGTGCAGGCGTGGGTTTGGTGTGGGCACACTGAGTGCGGGCGTGGGTCTGGTGTGAGCACGCAGAGTGCAGGAGCGGGCGTCCGGACGGGCATGTGTGTCCGGACGTCCGGGCGCAAGATTTACTGGTTCGAATACAGCAGGCACTAGAGACGACGGCGGGGGCCAATGCCGGCGACGACGGTCATTGATGGCCTCGACGTGCGGTGGTGTTATATGACCGGTGGAGTCAGGTCCGGCTCTATGCATGGCCAATTCGGAGGGGGTGGCGGCCGACGCAGCTGTGCAGCAGCCGCGTCGATGCCCTTCTGGAGGGGCTTATGTGGGGTGGCGGGATAGCGGTGACGGTGGTGCTGGTTGGCGGTGGGCTAGCGTATTTGTCCGACGTTCATGCTAGAGGGTTCTTTGGCGAAGGCCTTTGCGACGGCGACGCCGGTGGGCGCCGTTTCCCTGTTGGGGACGTCGTATCTCCCCTTTTAGCATTGTCATCCAAGGGTGAAAACCCGGTCCGTTTTGGACGTGCGACGGCGGCGCCATCGGCGTTGCTCCCTTCCTGAAGGCGTCGTATTCGGATTATCGTCGCAGCTTCGATGTCTCTTTCGGCGGCTACTCTCTGCTTCTCGGCGCCTGGTTGACGTTTGAAGGCGGGATTCGCAGCATGAAGTCGGAGCTGCTGCATCGGGGACGTGGCTGGGCAACGATGACATGCAGCGAGCCCCCCTCCTCCATTGTCTTGGGCTCTGGGGGGCCTAAAACCACTAGAGGCGGGCGCGGGTTCGTAATTGGAAATCGGAGCTGCTCTTCGGGGGTCTTGAAGCTTGACAACGATGACCGGTTGTGACCGTTTGCTTCGGGCCTATTGGTGGGTGGCTAGTGGGTGCAATGCCATGGGAAATCTGAGCTGCTGGTAGCTTCGCTTCCATGCTCAGCAATGATGACCCATGCCAGGGTGTCGTATTGGTGCTCGACTGTGTCATGTGGGTTGGTTAGCCTTCAGGTGTCCTATTTGGCAACTCGTATGGCTAACCTTCTTGTACATAATAATTTCATTCGTCTTAATTGAGCGGCAGAGCTTCTGCCATTGTTTCAAAAAAAAAAAATCATCCAAGTTGCAGAAATATCAAATGATTTCTACCAAGTTGACCACCAAAGCAAAATATCACAACAATAATAATCAATTAGAAGCACGAATGCTGGAGCACAGAGTCATCGATACAGTAGGCCAATGCATGGGTTATTACATAGAAGCCTAATAGCACCTGGAGACACATAAAGCTAAACATTTTAAGAGAAACTGCTACTTGAAAAAAAAAAAAAAACAGTTCTCCATTGCTCCAAAGTCTCACACACATGATTTACCATAAATGTCTGCTTCCATTCATATGGGAACTCAAGTGCACAATGCTACTTTCAGTCTTTTCAGGTACAAGATTGGAACTGACAAGTGTTTCAAGTTTAGTTCAGTTTTGGACTACCAATATACATGGTAACTCATATATAAGTACACAAACACAACCTTCTAAGGGCACACAGGCACATCCTTCTAAGGAACCAGGAGCCTTCATTGTCGAAATGTTTTTCTGATATGAACTAACCTCTTCGTTGACATGCAAACTCTTTGAATCTTCGTCAATAACTAGATCAATAAGTCCACGACACTCAAACAAACGGATGAGAAGAGGGGTCTTCTTCCGAGTTTCTGGTTCCTGCATGATCCAACTCTAATGTTACAAATTCCAAATCAAAACATGTTATAACATATTTGTTCAGGTACACTGAAAAGCAATCATAAGAAGAAATTGGCATTTTATTCATGGAATTGATAAGAAGTCAAAATAGATAAGGATTTGTAAATACAAATTCCAAAACAAAATATTTATAACACATTGGTTCAGGTCATGATATCAGTCTATGTTCAGATAATTTCCTCCAGAGTTGAGTCGTATACAGGAATACAGTGAAAAGCAATCATAAGAATAAATTGGCATTTTACTCATCATTGATAAGCAGCCGTAAGAAGCAATCATCAAACTGATGTCGGGTCCCTCCAGATCTTCTATTAAGAAGGAACGGCGTATCATATTTGGTCACAATAGAACCAGAGCAACACAAAACAACAGAATGGGGGTAAAAGATGTGGGGAGACAAACCTCCTGACGGAGTTGCTGTTGAAACCATGGCCGCGACATGAACTTCCAGAAGTTGGAGGCCTCCAGATTTCCTGCACCAATCTCAACCCCATCTTTCTTGGTGAGATCTCCCTCAAACTCCGTCCTGTTCTCGCAGCTGCTACCACGAGTCTTGCCTTCTTCCGCCGCTAATTTCTCGTACTCCTTGTCGTCGGCAGCACAAACCAGTACCACAGCGAGGTCCTGGCGTTCTTCCTCTCCCTTCTTCTTGCCGGAAGTAGCGGTGGCGTTGGCCTGGAGCAGTTTCGTGGTTGCGAGGCCGCCGGAATTTGGGGAAGCAGCGGCCGCATTTGGGGCGACGCAGTTCTTGGCGCACTCAGCCCCCAATTCCTTCGCCCTCCCGCCATCTGGAGAGGACGAATTGTGGCAGCATGGGGCGGCGGCGTTCTCCTGAGCAAGCACCGGTGACTTGGCGACGGCCGCCTGCACTGGCCCCGGCTGCTGCTTGTCTCCGGCTTCCCGCGCGAGCTCAGGTCGTTTCTTGGCGGCGGGCCTTGCTGCTGCGGCGCCTTGCGGGAGCACGGGTCGTTTCTTGGCGTCGCGGTCGGCGGCGGCCCCTTCTGAGTGCGGCCGCACGGGCTCCTCAGGTCGTTTCCTTGCATCGCGGTCGGCGGCGGCTTGTTGCGCGAGCACGGGCCGTTTCTTGGCCTCGCCGTCGGCGGCGTCTCGCGCGGGCACGGACTGCTTCTTGGCTTGGGCGTCCGCGGCGGTGGCGGGCCTTGCTGTGGGCGGCGGCGCGGCCGGAGGTGGCCCGCCTGGTGGCCTCTCGCCGCCATCCTCAGGCCGTTTCTTGGCGTCGCCGTCGGAGGTGGCCCGCCCGTGGCTTCCCGCTTCTTGGGAGGTGGCTTTCGCTGCGGCCCGCGGGGAACCGCCATCTCGCTGAAAATTCAAGGAAGCAGGAGCAACAAACAGCCTGCTTTTTCTTTTTTTTTTCTTTTTTTGCGGGGAAACAAACAGCCTGCTAGGCTACGGACATACTAGTATAATATACGGGCCGCTAGCCCATCGAACAGACAAAGTCTTGGCGGTGACCGGTTGGACCAACCACGTAGTATCCATCAGGTGCACTCAGGCCCAGCCAACCGATTTTTTTTTTCAGAAATTTGTCTACATACTTTTACATTGGGAATATTTCTAACGATTTTAATTGCATTATTTTTTTCATGTACAATTAATTTTGATGCTTTTTACGAATGAGTGATGTAATTAAACTTCTTTTGATGTGTTCATAAAGGACTACATTGCCATCTCTCTTCTGTGTTTTTTGGTTGCAAATGCTCTCTCTTGTGATTTGTGTACTTTATCACAGTGCCCCTGTTGATGGCTTCATCGAACGTTGGCCTGCAGTCCATGGATAACAGGGGTACGGTAGCTTAGTTGTTCTGTTAGTAGAGCAAGTTCTATTCTAGGCTCGGTCCTACACTCATTGCTTGGGTACTTGTAGATATTATCGTCTTCGTTGTGGCCTCCAGTTACTTTTCTGTAGTCATCACTTCATTAACTCACAAGTGGTCAAAGCTAACTTTAGCAACATTGTATGTATACAGTTTCAATCTTAATTTGTGGATAATGGTCTTTTTAATCCATCCCTTTATGAACCTATTTCCAAGAATATGGTTGGTTAATTTTTGCTATCAGTGACAAATACGATGTATAGCATTGCTTGATATGAAAAATCCAACCTTCACATCTCATACATTTATTTGTATGTGGACTTACGTGAGAATTAGTTAACTCTTTCCATTCAGGATTTTTTGTATTATTCAAAATATAACCTTTCACTAAGTATAGAAATGGTTTTTTGTTTGACACCAAGTAAGATCTTTCCGACTGACAGATCATAAAGGAAAGACGCTGGTAGAAACAGTGGACACATGGCTATAAACCACCAGAGAAGATATATCTGTACTAGCAGTTTTCTTAAGGCTACCACTAGTATAGATTCAGTTTACACTAGTGGGATGGTACACTTAAAAAACCGCTATTATAGATATGTTTACACGAACGGTTTGCATAATCTACCTCAAGTACAAATAATTTTATAAATACCCTTCTTGCTTCTTGAGTAGCACTGTTTAGACCAAGTAAAGATATCATTGTTGGCATCCTTGGAGGTAAAAAAGCAAATACAAGAGGGAGAGGCTTTCATCTTCATTTCTTCAAAGTAAGTCACTTGAAAAGGTTAGTTCATGCCTACCTTATGTCTTTTTGAGGAATCCTCCATAATTTTGTGGCCTATATTTAGTTTAGATTTTCATGGTTTGACTACGGACAAAGAATGCATGGTGCTTAGATATTTTAACATTGTATTGATTAATGTTGGTGTCCTAAAATTGTTGTGTTAGGTAGTTGCATATGTTTCTTCCATTATATATCATGAATTTAACAATTTATGAATCATAACACCACCATCCATGAATGGGGAATAATCTAGATCTAGAGTTTTTTCATGATCTATTTAAATCAAGATTTTCATGATCTACATGTTGATGGTGAATTTGTTTATTAGAATAGATTAATTAATTATTCATGTATGTGTGCTTTGTGTGTGTATGTGTTAGATTATGTTTAGTGATTGTAATATATGTATTCATATAAAATATTATTTGAGATATTGAGCAAATACTTTTTTCCCCAGAAATACACATGTTGCTTTTTTATATATTTTAATCATTTAAACAATTAATCAATTAGTCACATCTATACTAGTCTCATGTCACTTCCCTGTTTTATCAATGAGATAACAACACAATCTTGTGTTTGCCCATTCATTTTTTTGCAAGAAAGAGAGAGATAAAACAATGGTCAATGCAAGTACCCAAAAAGACATATAAAATAGGTTCCTTTTATTCAATTCACTGACGATACACAAACTTAGTAAAGCATAAACATGAAGCCATGCTAATGGAAACTTACACGAGAATAAGTGGGTAGACATAAGTACATACACAATAGTACTACATATATATAGTTCACTCTTACTGAAATAATATTACTTGCTCATATCGAAGCTTTAGGTTATATGCACTTTGATTGATGCTTTTATCATCTTCTTAGTTTCCTTCCACGATTATTGTTCCAATGGATGCTAAAGAGGCGGTGGCTCTGTCTTTGATGGTTGGTGTTGGGGTTTTAGCTCTAGTGGGCTTATCTAAGGCTTTGGCTTAGATGGATCAGGCTTTAGGCTTGGCTCAAGCTCTGGCTTCGATGGTTCAGGTTGGGGTTTTGGCTTTGGCAAAGGCTTCATTCTTGGTTCAAGCTCAACCTTTGCTTTTGGCTTAGGCTTCAGTGGGGTTCCAAGGATCGAATCGGGTGTCGGCCTTGATGGTCCTGGCATTATTTTCTGCACAAGTGAAGGTTTGGGGCTTAGTTGAGGCTCTATCTGAGGTTTAGGTTCCGGTGTAACCTTAGGTCTTGTCTCAAGATCAGGCTTTGGTTTTGGGGTAGGTTGTGATGTAGGGTTTGGATTAGGTTGTGGTATGAGTTTTGGTTTAAGCAATAATGGATCTGGTTGTGGTGTTGTCTCTGGTTGAGGCAGTGGTAGTGGCTTGGGGTCTGGATCTAGGTTTGGCTGCGGTATTGGTTCAGGTTCAGGCTTTGGATCTGGCTGTGGCGTTGGTTCAGGTAGTGGCATTGGCTTGGGTTCTGGATCTGGGTATGGCTGCGGTGTTGGTTTAGGTTCAGGATTTGGATCTGGTTGTGGTGTTGGTTCTGGTTCCGGCAGTGGTGTTGGTTTGGGTTCTGGTTCTGGGTCTGGTTGTGGTGTAGGTTTGGGATCCGGCTTTGGGTCTGGTTGTGGTGTGGGTTCTGGTTCAGGCAATGGCGTGGGCTTAGGTTCTGGCTCTGGATCTGGTTGTGGTGTAGGTTTTGGATCCGGTTGTGGTGTTGGCTCTGGTTCAGGAATTGGTGTTGGCTTAGGTTCTGGCTGTGGATCTGGTTGTGGTATAGGTTTGGGACCCGGTGTTGGGTCCGGCTGTGGTGTGGGTTTTGGCTTATGGTGCGGAATTGGCCTAGGGTGTGGTAGCTTTACGTCGATCACCCTACTATGAACAAGATTAGGAACACTTCTAGCCAGTGTAATGGCTATGACTAAGTGGAAACATAGTGAGAGGAGGGGAGAACTCATAGTCGATTGCCACAAGTCCCCAGAGGGTGCTTGAGCTATCTAACTCTAATCCCTATCTCTTCTCTGTCTCCAGTGCAAGTTGTGGGTGCTAGCTTGTGCACAGATAGTATGTACGCATGGGTGATTTATAGGCATATGGAAAGCCAACCGGTTACCCATGCATCTCCTGGCCTGGTGTGTGATTTTTTGCAATGGCACTAACCACTACGTATAATATCACAGCAGGTCTTTTGGAGGGGATGTGTGTAACTTTATCGCTTACCACATAAATCGCTGTGGATTGATCGTGCGCCAGACCAGACCTAACTTAATTTGACAGAGATTTGCATGCAATGGATACATACTTCACTTAAAAACGTAGTGCGGACTAGTTAGTGAGTGGAGAGAAACGTCATGCTCATGCATGCTGCATGCTGGATTGCGGGCCTCATCCCACTATGCATAACTAACTATATTATATATATACATTCTCAAATATAAAAACTAGCTACATATATACAGTGAAGATTTTACCAGCAACAATTTTTTTATTTTTGAAACAATATATATGACATGTTTAAATCACCACTAAACTTTAGCAAACTAAATTTAGCTGCTAGAGATCTACAACGGTTCAACTAAAAGAATTAACTAAACTTTAGCTTAGCTGAGTTTATTAGCTAAAAGATGCAAATATTATAGCTAAAGTTTAGTTAAGAGCTTCTAGTTGGCTGGCTAAAGTTTTGTCTTGAAATTTTAGCCAGTTAAATTTTAGTTAGATGGGTCTAAACAAGACCGTATAGTGTTATTAGAGCATCTCCAACAATTTGCTATTCCACTTGCCATCCTAAAAAATTTGGCAAAAGATGTAAAAAACAATCTCCAACAGTTTGCTATTCCTACTTGCCAAATTCTTAGGCTTGCCAAAAAATTAATCCGCGTGTAGTTTTCAGCGGCGCGAGTCCTTTGCCATCGGCGACGCTCGCCCCTTTTTTTCCTTCCCGCGGGCGTCGTGAAGTCTCCGCTCGGTCTTCCCGCCGTCGCAGCTCGTCTCCTTTCTTCGTGCCTGCCCTTCCCAGTCCGTCGCCACGCCAAGATCGAGTTCACGGGAGGAGATCGGTTCGCGGGAGGAGGAGATCGAGGTCGCGCCGAGATCGATCCGCCCCCCGCCCCCCCGTCTTGTCGAAGTCCGGGTCGGCGGGCGCGCCCGCGCCGAGGGCGGGGAGGGAGGCGTCGCATCGCCTGGAGGAGCGCCTTGGCGCCCGGCCTCCGACCCCCGGCGCGCGCCGCCCGCAGGGGCGGCGCCGGGGAGAGCAGCCGAGCGCAGCGGGCGTCGTGATGGTCGCCATCGCGGGCGTGGGCATGGGCCTCGTGGTGGGCGGAGGCAGCAGCGAGCGGCAGGACAGGACAGTAGGAGGTTGGGATGGACAGGAGCAAGGCGAAGTGTCAGAGCGCGTCGAGGAAGCAGGGGCTCGGCCGTAGCGTCGGCGGCAGCCCTGGGTGGTGGATGGCGGCGACCGCGGCACATCGGAGCTGGCTTCGGCGGAGATCATCCAGGCGAGGGCCACTGGGTCTGGCATGGGGATGGAGCCACAGTGGGGTAGCGCGTGCTGGGCGTGGTGTGGTTGCTCGGAGACGACGAGGGGTCCATCCATGGTGGCTATGGGCGTCGTCGCGTACGGATTCGCCGTCGCTGATAGATGGCCAACTGTAGGAGGACCAACGAGCGTGAGCTTGGCTAGCGTGAATGTTCGAGAGAGTGCTAGAGCTAGAGGCTTGGGATGAACAGCTCGATCAAGAGGCGTATGAGAATCGAACGGATAGAAAAAATTTCTCTGTACAGCAAGCTCGATCAACGTGCTGTCGTCTTGCGACTCCCGGGACTCGGCTGCGCTGGATCTTTTGTGTTGCTTCCGTTTGGCGAGGTGATGTGGGCCTTTTTTTTTTTTTAATTTGGCAAGCTTAATTGGCAAACTATTGGAGATAGTCATTTTTTCCTGCTTGTCAAATTATTTAGCAAGTTACTATAATTCGAAATTTGGCAAATAAAATTTGTCAATTGTTGGAGATGCTCTTATTATTAGCTCTATCTACTGTCTGATCATGCAAGCAAAGCAAAGCGTGTGTCCCGAGCGGCGCGCGTGCATAAAGCTAGAGCTAGCTACTCCACGGTCCCTTTTCCTTTTGTTTTCCATCCATTGGCATTAGGCTAATGGCCAGCCCACCACATTAAAAAGATATATGTCACCTTTTGATCCCAATCCTGCAGCCAATAGCAACTCTTCACACTACCTACATGTCCTTGTCTTGTGGAGTTGTCGATCTCCGATTAGATCTGAATCTGAATGAAAATATCTAGGCCGTTTGTATGTCTCCTTTTTCAAATTACAATATATTTTATATGTAACTGAGCTCCGCCACTGGCTGTAGGTCCCTCACCACCAACTGCTGGAAAACACACAATATTTGAAATTACATACACCGGCAAATTGATGGCTAAGCAAGCAGGCAAACAATACTTATTTACTATCCAAAACTTCATCAGGTAACAAAACCACACACTGCATGAAGTTGGATTCATAACTTGAGGGGGGCCCTCTTTGTTATCACCCATGTTTCTATGTTGTTACTAAGTGTTTCTGACAAATGACAAATCATAGCTTAGAAATATGAAGTTATGGCATGAGACTAAATTTAAACATTACTTTAAAGGACACCACCATTAAGTCAATACATTCATACTAAGCCAATGTGAAGAATGATCATCTACATCTTCACGGTAATAACATTAGAGTTGTGTCATTATCGAAAATCACTTCTGCCATAATACCATCCTGGATGCGTTTTAAATTGTTTTAAAAGTCAGATTGATGGATCAGAGTTAATGGTTGAACAGGATCAAAGATAGGAATAATTAGTGGCTTATTTTATTATCCCTGATGCTGCATACCCTCCTTATTGTTAAGGCCAAGGTGTCAGGGCCGTACCATCAGAGCACACACACATGGATAGCAAATGAATAAATTGGTAAACATGTCCAACAAGTTTCAAGACAGCACAATATAAAAGATTTATTTAGGCATTCCATTTTCATAGATTCGTTATTGTCGAGCATATCATGCAAATATCATAGATCCAAAGCAAAGCAAAGTTGTACCTGGAGTACATGGAGTATAGAAGCTGAAGTAAGGAACGATGGAGAAGATACGTCTTCTGGTTGCCACAACATTAGCAATCCTAATCATCTTACTGGTCTTTAAATCAATTGTGTAAATCATCTTATCATCCGCCTTCACAAATATGACACCAATATCAGCTACAAAGCCAAGCACTTTAGGTGAGCTTACGAATACGAATCTATCAAGTTCAATGACTCTGCTTCGTGTCCATTTAGCATCTGCTTCTGAAGCATCCTTCAATGACCAGATACAAAGTCTGTATCTGGACTCATGTAGGGTGGCAAGCCCTAGCCCACCACCACCCTCATTAGCTGTGAGCGCCACATTGGAGCATCTAGCTGACGTTCTTGGCAGCTGAATCCCAGACATTTCATGCAACTCCAAATCATACTTAAGGAGAGTATCACGCGTCATCAGAAAGTAGAGTGCATTCCCCAGATGCGCGGCGTGCGTCAACTCAGGGATGTGGCCCTGTAAATGAGTGGAGATTGGCATGCTCCAAGAATCGGCATTGGATGAGTAGGTGGAGATGAACGTGTCCGCATCATAACGAGAAGCCACAAAAACCACAAGGAAGGGCTCACTGCGGCAATCAAGGTGATCGCAAGCGCCGCCGGCGCCGGCGCCGGCATCGCAGAGAACCGCTGCGGTCCACCAGGACGTGTGTGTCAATGCCGATGGCGGACTGGGCAGCTTCTCCTTCTTCTCGCCCGTGGTGGTGTCCCAGACCATGAGGCCCTGGCATCCGGCCGTGGGCTGAACCCCATCTACAGAGGTCCAGTGGAGGAGTACGCGGCCATGGCGGGCGTCGGTGACCCACCACCAGCAGCCGTGGCGGCTGTAGACGTGGGGCGCGGTGAAGGAGGAGGTCGGGACGAATCCGAACATGTCGTGTTTTCAGCTTGGGGTTGTATGCCTCGTCGGTGTTGCGGAAGAAGCCGAGCAGAGGTGGGGTGCGGTGGGACTCGCGGTATCTGCGGCGGAACCCGGGGCCGGAGATGAGGCGGCGCCAAGGCTTTGCAGACGAGGGCGGCCTGGACGAGGCGCGCCGGGTCGTCGGCCGGGAACCGGAGCAGGATCTCCTCCTGCATCTACTCCGGCAGCTCTGGCGGCGAGCGCGGCGGCGGCATGGGGCGGCGGAGAGCAGAGAGCAGAGCGTGAGGGTATGCAACAAGTTCAGTGGCTGCGGCGGAGAGCAGAGAGTGACATCTGGGCCTGCTTGGGCCATGGCGCAGCAGGGCACCACGTTAGCATTACGGCCCAATGGGCCATACCGTCACCTAGAGAGGCCGCCGCTAAAGTTCTCATCCCAAGCCCAAAAGAGAATGGAAATTCTGTCTCCCCTTGGACCCTAGAACAACCCACCACACTCGCCTTCCCCCTCCCTCCCCGCCCGCACTCCACAACCCGCGCCGCGCCGCCGCCGCCGCCTCCTACTCCGCCTCGGCCCCTCGGATCCGGACCGAGCGCCGGCCCGGCCATGGCGCTCGCCTTCGACGAGTTCGGGCGCCCCTTCATCATCCTGCGGGAGCAGGAGAAGAAGCGCGCCTGCGGGGCTCGACGCGCAGAAGGCCAACATCGCCGCGGGGAAGGCCGTCGCGCGGATCCTCCGCACCTCGCTCGGCCCCAAGGGCATGGACAAGATGCTCCAGTCACCCGACGGCGACGTCATCATCAGTATGCGTCTGCTCGGCTCCCCCCCTCCTTTTCTCTTCCTTCTGTGCATTGTGGGAGCTCCTGCTTTAGCTTGGCCGGTGGTTTTAGTGCTAGGGTTTCTCGAGTGGCTCGTGCACGGCTTGAGATCTAGGTTCCGCGGGGCATTTGCTCGTATTGACGCTGCTGGTTTATTGGCAACTCGCTGTTTCCTCCTATTGTGATTCATAATCCCATTTTATTGTCAGTATCACCGCCGCCCACCACCCCCCCCCACCCAAATTAGCTGCTGCAAAGCTCAAGTGAGGCTCTCCTATAGTTTAGGATCCACGCAATAAATCAATTTGAATAGAGGGTGTCGATTTGGAGATCTAGTTTTGCTTGTTCAGCCTAGATTACAAGCTGTTTTGCCCCCCATTTAGCTGCTGTTATGCACAAGTGACGCAGACCTACAGTTTAAGATCCCTACAGTAAATCAATTTGTACAGGAGGTGTTGATTTAGTTTGGTGATCTACTTTCAGTGGTTCACGGTTATAGATATATAAGCTATCTCAATGCTCACTGCTTCCATTTATTGGGTTAATTTTGACAGGATGCTTTGATCCTAAGATCTAGTTCTATGCTTTACAAGTTCACTTTGCAGTAATGTAAATGGGCTATCTCACTGACAAACAGTTCCTCAATTACTTTGCTTACTGAATGGGCCTTGTGAATTGCCAGCAAATGATGGGGCGACCATCCTGGAGCAGATGGATGTTGACAACCAGATTGCAAAGCTGATGGTAGAGCTGTCCCGTAGTCAAGACTATGAAATTGGGGATGGTACCACCGGGGTGGTAGTCATGGCAGGGGCGCTGCTCGAGCAGGCCGAGAAGCTTCTGGAACGTGGTATTCACCCCATTAGGGTGGCTGAAGGCTATGAGATGGCGTCCAGGGTAGCTTTTGATCACCTAGAACGTATCTCCCAAAAGTTTGAGTTCAGTACGGACAACATTGAGCCCCTGGTTCAGACCTGCATGACGACTCTATCGTCAAAGATGTAAGTCATAACAAATCTTAGACATTCTATTCAATCAGTCAGCCATTGTGATGCAGATCTTTTCAGTTCTTTTATGTCCTTAGTAATTCCTACATCTATGGTTAATACTTGATAGCTTTTGAAAGGAGCAATGAGGAATTTTCGTTTCTACATGTAGTGCTGTAGCACAACTTCTTTGTGTTTTTATTTGGTAAAATACAACAAATCTTTGTTAGGGAATTAGTAACTTTTCAGGGTTTTCCCCTCTTTATTAGTTTTGAAGATTTCAGTGGCTCTCACATGTTACTAGTCCTTTTTCGTTTTGTGAATCATATTACACATGATACTAATCATCAGTCCAGACCGGTAATAATTGTTCATTTCAATATCAAGCTGATGCTGATCTAAACCTACAGTGCTTTGTCCCTGGCCTAATTTTTATCGTTTTCCTATGAAGCATCATTTCTATATGATGAATACACAATCTTTTTTTCCTTCAGATTACAACATCTGTCCCCCATCGCCCCCCCACCCTGCCCCCCCCAATAAATAAATATTATTTTTTTGGCTGCTTTAGAATGAATTCAGCAGGTTCAGTGTAAAAAACAGCATGTCTGATGTCTCCATTATTCTTATTCTACAGTGTTAACCGTTGCAAGCGGGCATTGGCAGAGATTGCTGTCAAAGCAGTACTTGCGGTTGCAGATTTGGAGAGGAAGGATGTTAACTTGGATTTAATTAAAGTAGAAGGCAAGGTTGGTGGGAAGCTGGAGGACACTGAGCTTGTATATGGAATCATTGTTGACAAAGATATGAGCCATCCACAAATGCCAAAGAGGATTGAGGATGCTAAGATTGCCATCCTGACATGCCCATTTGAGCCTCCGAAGCCCAAGACAAAGCATAAGGTTGACATTGATACTGTTGAGAAATTCCAGACATTGCGTGAGCAAGAGCAGAAATACTTTGATGAAATGGTTCAGAAGTGCAAGGTAAACACTAAACTGTTTTTAGTAGTAGAGAATATCAATGTTGTTGATACCTGAGTGATGATGTTTCTTGTGTGCATAACTATCATATTGTTCTGGACGTGATATTCGTAGGTGGAATAATTTATGTTGTTAGTTTGCTTAGTATTCAGTGTTTTAAAGGCGCCGCCTAGGTCCAGGCGTACCCAGCTCGCCTTGGAAAACAGTGGTGCTTTGTTGCCTAGCACTCGCCTGGACGCCTAGCTGCCTTTAAAACACTGGTCAAATTGTTGCCCATGATTTTGTAGCAAGTATAATAATGAATTTTGAAACACATCTTCAAATCTTTTAATTGATTATTATTGATGTTTGATTTGAAGTGTTCATTTAATATGATGTTTTTGCTCTGCTAAATAATTATCCACATAATATTTTCTGTAGGATGCTGGTGCAACCCTGGTTATTTGTCAGTGGGGTTTTGATGATGAAGCAAATCATTTGTTAATGCACAGAAATCTACCAGCTGTCAGATGGGTTGGTGGTGTTGAATTGGAATTGATTGCCATTGCTACAGGTCAACATGCTGCTATATCTCACTCTTATATGACTATGAATTGCTTGCATTCCCTTACATGACTGACTGCAGGAGGACGGATTGTTCCAAGATTCCAAGAGTTGAGTCCTGAAAAGCTTGGGAAGGTACCACTCTTCTCTATATGTTCATAGTTTATTTTCAGTCATATGGAATATGCACAGGTTGATGATGCAGTGTTTAGTTAAAAAAAATTTAGTGTCCCAGTTTGGATGAATCTGAAATTAGTTAAGATTAAGGATTATTCATAGACAATGTGCTTGCCTTTATATTTTGCCATGTTTAAAAAGTAACTGTTTGAATGTTTCTGACTAACTTGTAGTTGCATAGAAAGCTAAACTTATATATTGTTGATTTTTAGCTGGCCGATAAACTAAATGTTCAATATGCCATTATTGATAGCTTAGCACATTCCACTTTAAATACCCATACATAGAAAATACTACTCTATAATCATTTTTCCTGTATTGCTATCTCTTACTTGATTTGCTTGCTCTTTTTTGGTAGGCTGGATTAGTCAGAGAGAAATCATTCGGAACAACAAAGGACCGGATGCTTTATATTGAGCAGTGTGCCAATTCCAGAGCTGTAACTATTTTCATTCGTGGTGGTATGTTCTTATGCAATGTTGATTTTTATTTTTTCATATTAACATATGCATGTGTTTATCTCCATTATAAAGTCATTTGTGTTTAACTTTAATTAACACATCAACTTTTATCTGAGCTGGAGATACTTCACAGTGAAAGTAATTCTATCTTTTGTGAAAGTTGTTGCTATGTGGTGATTTTACTATTCCTTTTGCACTGTCCAATTTTATAACTTTTGGTATCAATCCTGCTAGATTGTACAAAATTTGTAGACAGTAAACTTATAATAACTCTGTTTACTTTTAGATCATATCTTGAATTGTTCCTTTCAATGTATAGCCTGGTAAGTCTGTTATAGAACTAACTGCTGCTGTGCAGGAAACAAAATGATGATTGAGGAGACCAAGCGCAGTCTTCATGATGCTCTTTGTGTGGCACGGAATCTGATCCGGAATAACTCAATTGTGTACGGCGGTGGCTCTGCAGAGATAGCTTGCTCAATTGCTGTTGAAGCTGCTGCAGACCGGCACCCTGGAGTTGAGCAGGTGTTTGTTGACTTTGAAGCTTCTGTTTGAAAAAAAAATGGATGCAATTTGTTGTTCTAATTGTGTTTTTCTTTGCAGTACGCTATCAGGTCATTTGCTGATGCATTAGATGCTGTTCCACTAGCCTTGGCGGAAAACAGCGGTTTATCACCAATTGATACTTTAACTGCAGTAAAAGCCCAACAAGTTAAGGTATTGAACATTTTACACCCCTTGCTTTAAAGTTGACTCTGGATCTTGGGTTTGTTATTAAAATTGAGTTCATGTGTCACTACCAATAAGCAAAAAGTGCAGTCATGTCATGCGCTTTTGCAGTGTTGCAAAAATGGTTTTGTTGCTGTTCCATTACTTGTTTGCAAACTTGGTGACATATGATTACTGAACCCCGTTGCAGGAGAGCAACCCCCACTGTGGCATAGACTGCAATGATGTTGGCACCAACGACATGAAAGAACAGAATGTCTTCGAGACCCTTATTGGCAAGCAGCAACAGATCTTGCTTGCCACTCAGGTGGTGAAGATGATCCTCAAGATTGACGATGTCATCTCACCATCCGAGTACTGACTGAAGCCAGGAAATGAATGTACGGCTAGTAGTACTAGTAGGCAGCATTGCTGATGCGTTTATTGGTGTGCACCCAATTCTGGCTTGCTCGGATTGCTTGTTGTATCCGATGAGCTGCCTACCTGCTTTTGTGTGACGTTTATGGAAACTGTTTTGTATTGCACGATATAGCACTGAGGTTAGTTTTCAAGTAATCTAGACAATCTCTTTGTGCTGTTCAGAGTTGAGATGGTTGTGCCATTGCTATTTTGGTCAGTGTTTTTACTGCTTAGTGAAGCTGTTGTTTTGGTTTGATAAACGCAATAGTTCGTCGTTTGGTTTTTCTGCACAAATTCTTGAGATCCCAGAGGGTTTGGTTTATCTGCGCAAGTACAGGGCAGTTTGGTGTGGCTTTTGCTCCGGCTCCGCTGGCAGCTTCGGTACTGGAGCCAGAGGAGCTGCTAGTGAAGCGCTTCTGCCCTCCCGAGGAGGATTTGGAGCTATTTTGCTGAGTACTTGTGAAGAATCCTTGCTAAGGCTGCGTTAAGGAGGAAATGGTTTCTAATTTTGGACCGCTACATTTCAGACAAAGATTTTTTTTTTTAGCAAAGACAAATTGATGAAGTGATTTTGTTTAAAATCTTTTCATTCATTCACATGTAGAACAAATGTGAATTTTTTTTGACATGAACAGATGTGTATTTTCAGCGACTATGCCACAGAAGAGGAAGGTGCGCTCACCTCGGTGTCACTGCCTTCCAGGCCCGACATGTGGGCCTAGTTGGTCCTTGGGCCTTGGGCCTTGGGCCGCTGGCCGCCGCGTTGTGAAGCAGCATGCCAAACCGGGGCATCCCATTCTGCAGTTCGTTCATCAGTTCAGCTCAGCAGAACCCTCACCGCAACCAGCGATCCAGGATGCCGCCGCCGCCGCCGCTGGCGGCCCTGATGGAGGAGCTCATCGAGGAGATCCTCCTCCTCTTGCCACCGCACGAACCCGCGCTCCTCGTCCGCGCCGCCCTCGTCTGCAAGCAATGGTGCCGCCTCGTCTCCGGCGCCGGCTTCCGGCGCAGGTACAGCGAGTTCCACCGCACGCCGCCAATGCTGGGGTTCCTCTACAACATCGACGGCAGCTGCAACGGCAAGTTCGTGCGCACAGCCGCGTCCTGCCCGCCGATCGCCGTCCGCCGCCACAGCTGGGTGCTCGATGCGCGCCACGGGCGTGTACTTCTTCGAGCCGAGCCGGAGAACGCCCTGGTGGTTTGGGACCCCATCGCCGACGAGCAGAGGGAACTGCCCTTCCCCAACCCCAAGCCGTCGCAGTCCTCGGTGATCCGGTGGAATGCGGCAGTTCTCTGCGCGGCCCATGGCAGCTGCGACCACCTTGATTGCCACCGTCGTCGATCCTTCCTCGTGGTTTTTGTGTGCACTGATTCTACGTGCGGGACGGCCATCCGCACCTACTCTTCCGATACGGCTGCGTGGAGCGACCAAATCTTGCCTCATCAGCAGTCTTCTGGCTGCGTCGATCCTGACATGCCTAGCTGGCTTGTGGGGAATGCACTCTACTTTGGGTTTTACCGGGGAAAAAACATGATTCTAAAGTATGAGTTGGAATCGCATGAAAAGTCTGTAATTGATCGGCCACACATACATAGGGATTGTGATGTACTCATAACCACGGTGGATGGTGGGCTTGGACTTGCTGCCCTACATGAATCCAAACTCTGCATGTGGTCGAGGAAGGATGGTATTGGATGGACACAAGACATTGTCATTGATCTTGAAATGCTGCTCCGTAGTTATAATGCCATATTGACCTCACCTGATGTGGTTGGCATTGCGGATGAGACCGGTGTCATTTTCTTAAGGACAAGGACAAGGACAGATAATGCACTCTTCACATTTGATCTGAAGACCTATAAGGTGAAGAAGATATGCGAGGGCAGAAGATTTGACACTGTTTTTCCTTACATGAGCTTCTACACGCCAGGTACAGCCTACCTTGGTTTTGTTAATTTTCTGATATTCAGCATGAGAAATGTTTTAGTCACTAACATGAAATCTAGGCTCAACCACTCAAGAATAACGAATTTAGGTGTAAGTGGAATATCACCCAATCTGATATCAAATTGGATTGATCATACATTCCTACCTATGTCTTTCATTATTGCCGATCATCTTTGAAACTGGTGAGATATGCCTAGGAATTTATTCATCGGTTATGCATGTTATACTTTGATGAGTGTCTAGTGTCCACACTCCAGATTTGTCATGCCCAACTTTAGTCCTGTTTATCCATTAGCTCTGATCCATAATTGTGACTTAACAACACATAACTAGATGGTGGTAACGGTACTAAATGGTGGGCATATTTTTAATGTCTCTAAATGAGTCTGCTAGAATTTCTGTTGCTATGAATTTCTGTGTTAGCCATTTGAGAAACAATCGCTCATCAAAGGCAAGTTTGTTGATTCTTTAATCAGCTGATGTTGTTATGAAAAAAATGTTAATTTCTGCAGCATTGGGAGCAGCTTGTAGAGGCAAGGGATTGGGTGGCTCAAGTGCCTGACAAACTCAAGGTGATCATGTGAGAACTTCATGATCAAGGGAAAATTGGGTAGTGGTAATGGTAAATCGCATGATATCTATCTTGGGACAGAACTGTTAGCATTACCGCTAGCCTTCAAGGTTTCTTTGTTTTTCTTTTCCTGGAGTTTCTCTTAAATTTCTTAGGCTGATCATTTTGGTTCCATGTTTTATCGGGCTTTTCTGTGAGCTATTTAACATTTTGTTGGATTATAAATTATAATTGGCTGGATAGCCAGAGGCTTGCTAATTTACTGTTGTGATACCTACTTTTGTGGCCAGTTTAGTAACTGATAAGCATCCTAGGTCAAGATGCTTTATATATCTTTGAATCTTGAGCCCACAACACAGTTATCTATATATATAGGGACAAAAGACTTTGGCGTATGGTGGCAGTGTCATGATCATGTGGGTGGATGATGGGTTCTTCCCCATTGGTCTCAAGTCTGGCCAGGTGAGGAAACTATATCAGGGCAATGGCATCTGTGATGTTATTCCCTACATCAGCTTCTGTACTCAAGGTACTAGCATCACATGCCATGCCATTCTTTTAACCTAGTACAGTTCTGCTTGCTTGTGCTTGAAAAAAATGAGTTCATGAAATCCGAACGTGCCAATTTCATAAAACACTGTATGTGTTACTCTTACCTGAACTATTTCTATCCTGTCATGCACCATTCCTGAAAGTGGCTAGATATGCATGGGGTTGCCACTTTTTCTGGATTGATAGCAGTGTCTTGATCTTGACTACTGATCTAAATTTGGGACGACTCAGATAGTAGCCACTCAATGTAGGATCTGCCACTCGTTGCCTCCCTAACCCCCACGCCACTTAGGAAAATACAGAGTACTACAGAACTGAGAATTATGCCTCTAAATTTAGGCTGGGACAAGGTGTTAAACGTGAAAGAAAAAAGGAAGCCACTACCTGCATAATTTTATTCATTCCATATATAAGTCTCGACCCTACCCTAAATCATGTACTGAGGTTTTTGTTTGTTAATCTGAAGTTGAGCCATGTGATGATGATTGGTGAGCATGCCCTGTGGCTTCCATCATGTTGTTCCCTATATGATTTCTGTTCTAGGTCCTAGCATCATCTCATATATCCTCCCATAGAATGCTATAAGCCTCAAGATAATAAAGCTCTGTAAATTCTTATGTTTAAACATGATTTTTTTGGTTATTGACCATTATTTAGATTGTCTACATGTATCTTGGACTTTATTTATCTAGTACACACTTGTATGAATCAGTCAGATGATGAAACCTTGACAATGATTTAAATTTGATGGGCCATGAATGGTATCCAACAAGCGAAAAAAATAGACATTACCTTCTCGAGTACTGGGAGCAGCCTCCACCAGTGACGGTCCAGGAGTGGCAGGTGCCTCAAGTGCTTGGCAAAGTTCATAGTATGAGTCTCATGCACCAGCGTCATGGTTGCAGATAAGTCTTGTGCTTGAGCACCAATTATGCAGATCAGAACTGCCGCTTTAGCTTCTTTTGCAAGTCTGAATAGTAGCCATGTTGTAGTGTGAAATCACTAGATTTTTGGTAAGCTGCTGGTGTTCCTTAGCTAGCAAGTTCACTTAGTTAGAAAGTCCTTTAGTCAACTTGGCCTACTGTAGTTACATTCACTACGGCAGGCAACTAGGGCAAGCTGTATAGAGTTGGGGCTAGTATAAACAGACCTACACTATGCCAGATTTGGTCTTCAGTGGCGGTCTATCAGTGGCAGTATTCAAACAACCGCTACTGATGATCTTCAGTGGCGGTTGAAAGTTTCAATTCAGTGGCGGTTCTAAACTCAAACCGCCACTGAAGCCTTTACATCACTGGCGGTTCTATCAAAAAAAAAATGGCCAAATATGGCTAGGTGTTGGAATCGAACCCGCGACCTGCACTTTGGGAGTGTAAAGTGCGTTAACCAACCGAACTAACTAGTATTTGCGTTAAAAAAGGAACTGAAACCCTAATTATTCACTACAAGCTTCATTGGTGGGTCCAACACCACCTGCCACTGATGCATCACCATCAGTGGCGGTTGAACGGTTGTTGGTTTTCAACCGCCACTGATGCCCTTTGTATATGTATTGAGGGCGGGCCACACGGGCGGGCATACAGCCCCATACGAGGCCGCCGCCGCCCCTTTCTCCACGACGCCGGACACGCCGGGATACGTCGCGATGCCGACCTCCCCTGCCCCGAGCAGCGACGCGCTCCCTTCCCGCCCTCGACGCCCGTTGGCTCCGACCCTCGCTGCGACGCGAGCGGCGCGAGGGAGCACCACCGCCAAGGGCGGGAGCTCCGGCTGCACATTCACAGCCGGGCGCCACCGAGCCCCCCCGCGCCCCCGAGCCGGCCGCGCCCGAGGCACCACTACCACGCCAGGGGCACCACCGCGACTCCAACCATTGCCGGCGACGACCACCTCGACTCCAACCACTACCTCGACTCCAACCAGGCAACCACCACCTCGACTCCCCGCATCTCGTCACTGAACATTTGGAGCGCGCGGAAGCCAGGTACACCACCACCGGGGTGAGCTCTTCCTACTTGTGCAGACAAGGTGTTCGGTGGAATGTCTCTTAGGCAACAACAAGTTATGTACTTGTAGACGTTGCTTTTTTTACCAAGTGTGACATCACTAAGTCAGGTCTAGTGATAGCAGCAGACAACAAAATTCCACAGCCAATGAGTTTCTCTGGACCTTTATATCAGATAATATTTAGATTAATTCCATCTTGGAAATATGTTGTGTGTTGCTACAGACAAAGGCAATCATATAGCGACTAAATATGTTAGGCTGAGAAACATAGGTCTCTTTTGTCTAAATTGATTGGTCTCGGCAGGGCAAATGATATAGGTTTTTGTGATTTGAGAAAAAAAAGGTTTATTAGCTTTTCTATAAATTTGATCGAATATAAAAAAGTTTGACTTAAAATAGTTCCAAAGAGCTACCTGCCAGAGCATGATTTGAAGAGGACGACCTAGGCAAAGTTCCAAAATAGTTTCTTTTGGTATTTATTTTTTTGCAGCTTCTAACGACTTTACAAATGCTGCAACGTCTATTCGACATGTAATTGTAGATTGTGCTAGTCATTATGTACTTTGGAAAGTTGGAACTTTTGGACCGTAGAAGAAGTGACCATGTTATGTCCTTCGAACTTATGCCATTTTTAATCAAATAATTTGTTTGCAAAAAATTACATTCTATGTTATCCCTCTTAAGTTGCCCTGGTAATTGTTCTTTATGGTAAATCCATGACTTAGCAACATTCACTATGTGTATGGACACAGTCATGGCTCGTCGTCGGCAATTGTCCCGTCGACAACGCGATTTGGCGGAAGAGGCGCCGCAAGATAACAATGATGAAGCTGTTAATGAGGATTGGAGTCCTAGTGCTTGTCTACAGCTCGACCAAGATGACGAGGTAACTTAGGGAATAATTAGGTGCATAGACTAACACATGTATGCTAATACTAGGCTGAGTATATTTTGGTTTGACAAGCTTCTAAGTGGTCATCGAAGTCGGTAGATAATGTTTTCCAAATAGAACTGACGACGGTATGTATGCTCTATGCTCTAAAATCAATCCATTAATTCGTCTTCAAGTGATGTAAACTAACATGTTGCTTACAGCGCAAGAAGTTGGGTCATAATAAGTTGTTGGACTTCGAGATCTGTGGTCTAAGTGGGGAGCTAGCAAAATTCATCTATTTCGAGGTAGTTAACAAAAAAGGAAGCTTCTCAATCGCAAAGGCCAAGAAGTACAAGCATAACTATCCGAAGGACCAACAAGAAAGGCTAATTTAATATTGTTGTCTTTAAGTCGTACACTTCAAATTCAACATTTGTGATATTTGTTGTAATAGGATTCTCAATGTATTGCAATACTCTAAGTGCTACAATTTCTATGTAATATTTTAATTAGGACAATTTCGATGTAATCATAATCTCGATGCGTTTAGTTTACAGATATCGCAATATCGTGGCAAATATAAAAAAAAAAAAAAAAAAACTATCACTTTGCCGCCTTATTTGAAACCGTTAGTGATGTGTTAGTGATCATTGGCGGTTGGTTCGCAGTTTAAAACCGCCATTGTTCACTACATCAACACTGGCGGTTGAATAAATCAACCGCCACTATTGATGAATGCCAACAGTGGTGGTTCATATTTAGAACCGCCATTGATGTGGAAAACACACCGGGCGGTTCGAGTTTAGAACCGCCAGTGAAGATGGAGTTTAGAACCGCCCGGTGATGGGATAGCCATCACTGGCGGTTGGTAAGAACCGCCACCGATGGCTACCCCCATCACTGACGCTTTGGTTGTGGCAGTTCAAAATCCGCCAGGTGAAGTGGGGTTTTGAACCGCCACTAATAAGCAAATCTGTAGTAGTGCTAGTCCCATGTATATGTTGGTAATGTAAATACAGATCATCTATTGCAGCTAGAACAAACCTTCAGCTTGTGTGCCTGCTTGTCGGTGTATGTGTGTGAGAGTTCAGAATCACCTACAGCAATGGTGAAGTGGATATTTGGTTGCAGTAGTAGACTAGAGTGGCTGCTTGGGTGCTCATTTGAGGACTTGACCTATAAGTACTCTTGATTTATAGGTGGGACATCTCTGGAACTGTTTAGCGTCTATGGGGTTGGTTATGTCTTGGTGTGCTGGCTTTTCTTGTTTCCACCTTCTAGTTTGTGGTCTTGTATCTCTAAAATCTGTAAGCTTGATCCCTGGTATCAAGTTTTTTTTTTTTAAACAAAGGCAGGAGCTATGTTGCTCAATTAAGAAGAATGTAGAGTTTTATGTACAATGGCACTCACGGTGCCTAACAGCACCGGTCATAGGACCAATACCCGTGTCAAAAGACACTGCACACACAACATTGTGTTACCCCTCAAAATACATGGCCCTACGCCTCTGAAGAATATATTCTTTTAGAAGATAGGCAACTTGTTACTCCGTTTTGTGCTCATTTTTGAAGATCCTCCCTTGTTACTCCGTTTTGTGCTCATTTTTGAAGATCCTCCTATTCCTTTCTTTCCATAGGTTCCATACAATACATATGAGCACCCCGTAAACGTTCGGCGTTCTTGCTTCGGGATGTTGCTCGACGTGGCCTCCCACTATTCTACCAAGTACTGCAGATGTTGTTGGGGTAGTTGTATATCAAAATTTTCCCAAGATAGCACCCTGCTCCAAAATGCTTTAGCAAAGGGGCATATCAAGGAGATGATCCCTGGTATCAAGTTATCTGTAAAATTTTTTATCCTGGTCCCTGGTATCAAGTTCTATTGGGATTTTATCTGAAATTGTACTGTCCTTTCGGTGGGCTTGCCCTCCGCTTTAGCTTGTACTGAAAACTTGTGACAGATGTGATTCGCTAAGTTTATATATCTGTACTCGATAAAATAATAGGCATGTGAAACTATAACATTTTGATTTCATATTCGCCATATCAGTCCTAACTAATTCATTTTGGATTATATATCCGCTTTAGCTTGATTTTTGTGACCAATCTGGTAAAAAAAAAATCCAAACCCAGATTCCGTATATTTGTCTGAAGTTTGAACCACATAGCAGTGTATATGATCATATGAATGAGCTCGAACCTGAGCATGAGGTCTTGTCCCAGAGTAACCAAAAGTTGGAAAAATGCTGACGTGGTCAAAGTACAGCAGTACAATTTTTCGTTATAAACATATCTCAACTCTTTATATTGACGTAGTCAGATGGTTTATTCCAAATAGGCATATACCAGGTTGTCACAAATTGAGCTATAAAAAATGTTTAAACTTCTTTGTCAGCATGGCAGGCTGTCGATGCTACCACAATTCTCTGTGTTAATTCCATTTTCATCAGTGTGGTAACTGTACATCTGGTTTGCATATCGTAGTTGAATCCATTGATAAAAAATGAAAGGCTGAATGATGTGTGATCTTGGATCAGGGACTATGTTCAGGCTTATATTTCAGTCGATTGACGTTATTTGTTGGGTTCATGCTTATTCCAGATGTACAGTTTGTTGCCTAGAAAGATTCATTTTGGAACGGAGGGAGTAGTGACAATCGAGCGTCCCGTGACGGTATAGCCCATTGGGCTCGAAGGCAATGTGACAGACGTGGTGGGCTAACAACGTGGAGGAGATGCAACGGCCGCTGCTGTTCTTCACCGCGACGGGCCCACGGGCAGTTTCAGTGAGAGCACACCGTCGCCATCTCGTGGGCCCCAGAAACCAGCGAGGGAGGAGGGTAGCCAAATTCCTCCACGGGCCCCACCTGCAGAGCAGCTCCACCACCTCCACGAGCTTCCTGGTTGAGCCGAACCGCAACGGAACGCAGCTGCGCCCAGCTCCGCCGCTCGCCACCATGGGTCCGCCGCTGCCGGACGAGCTCGTCGAGGAGATCCTGCTCCGCATCCCGCCGTCCGAACCCGCGACCCTCGCGCGCGCCGCCATCGCCGAGAAGCGGTGGTGCCGCCTCGTCGCTGGCCCCGGCTTCCGCCGCAGGTACCGCGCCCTCCACCGCGCGCCGCCCCTGCTGGGCTTCCTCTGCGACGCCAGGGACGGCCACGGCGACGGCTTCGTCCCCGCGTCCTCCTTCCGACCCAAGCCCCGCGCTGACCGTTGCAAGCTGCGCCTGGAGGACGCGCGCCACGGCCGCGTCCTTCTCCGCGCCTACGGCTTGGGCATAGCCGGGTTTGGCTTCGTCGTCTGGGACCCCATTACGGGCCACGAGGTGGCCCTGCCGAGACCCAAGGGCTTCTTCGGCGTGGGGAACTGGAAAGCCACGGTGCTCTGTGCTGCCGCACCTGACGGCTCGTGCGAGCACCTCAATTGCCACAGTGGGCACTTCATCGTGGTTCTTATCGGCAACTACCCAAGTGGTATATTCTCCTGCGTCTACTCATCGCAGGATGGTGCGTGGAGCGAATTCATCTTTGCTCGGCACCTCAATGCCTACCTTGGTGTGGACAGTGACCCCAGCGCCCATGTGGGGAATGCACTCTACTGCATGTTATACAGGGGAAATAAAATCCTCAAGTATGATTTGGGCACACGGGAATTTTCTGTGGTGGAGCCACCGCCTCTACTCTCGTCTGACAACTTCACTTGCTCTGATGAAATTCGACTCACCGCCATGGAGGAGGGGCAGCTGGGACTAGCAATACTGCGTCAGTCTACACTTTACATTCTGTCGACAGATGAAGAATTTGGATGGGGAGGAACTAAAATCATTCATCTCAAAAAATGTGCTAATTATGTCCCATTGACCACCACACCTTTTTTGATTGGCTTTGCGGGAGACAATGGTCTTGTTTTCATGAACGCTGGAAATAATGGAATCTTGAGTGTCAACATATGGTCTTCT
This sequence comes from Chrysopogon serrulatus, assembly GCA_015844335.1. Taxonomy (NCBI): domain Eukaryota; kingdom Viridiplantae; phylum Streptophyta; class Magnoliopsida; order Poales; family Poaceae; genus Chrysopogon; species Chrysopogon serrulatus. Next base: position 60,147 of record JADLZL010000285.1, on the reverse strand, counting down.
CAGGTGAAGGTGGTCTATAAGAAAGCATGCGTATCCCGCTTTGTTCCCTACAACAACTTCTGCACTCCAGGTACTTTTCCTGACTAGCCTTATTCCAGTACCAACTTAGCTTTCCTCAAGAATAACGAGTTCATCAAAATGCAACATCATCTGTGTCACTCCTGCATAAAGATGTTTTTTTTTTCCATTGGAATACATGGCTTATTCGTTATCTGCGCCTGATATGGATAATATTGGTGTCTGGACAACTGATCAAAATTTAGGCAGCTGATAACATAGCAAACTATTCATACCATGGTTCAGGATTTGCCGCACCAAGATAAATCCTGAGCGCCACCAAGTTGTGTCGCAAATTATAACTTTATGTGATTTGGGATTCACCTCTAGTTATATAAAATCCTGAGTGCCACAATGTTGTGTCGCAAATTATAACATGTGATTTGGGATTCGCCTTTAGTTATATAAAATCCTGAGCGCCACCAAGCTGCGTGGCAAATTATAAAATGTAAATTATGTTTCCAAATTTAGGCTGGGACAGGAAGGTATCCAAAAGGAGGGAAGCCACTACGTACACGACTTCCTACAATCCAGAACTCAATTTTGTGTCTTCCTGAAACCTTGTACATTGCTTTGCTATGAATAGCTATCACTTAAGAACATAGAAATGTGTATGATGATACCTATGCTTAGTAGATAGTGTGCTTCTGAAGTTATGGCTTATGAGTTCATCTTCTCTTCTGATCAGTCATGGTTAATACCCTCTAAAGCTGCAGATAATAAGTTATTGTTGTTTACCTTTTTGGTTAGCTATTAGTTGCAAGCTGTTAAACCTTGTGGGTGGTCAAAATATGAAAACGAATGCTCAGTTTTGGCAAATCCATTGATTCCTCTGCCAGCTAATGTTACTTTCAAACATTTTGCATTTTTGCATTCCTGCAGTGATGCATGGCAGTGAGGAAAGGGAAGTTTTTCCTTCAGGGTTTCTGTGTCTGTACGTTTCTTTTCTATCAACTTGTTTAGCTCAAACAGTGGTGTCATAGGTTCGCCAGTAAGCTTTGCAATATTACATCACCTTTACTCTCATTGTCTTGCTGACATGCGGTGGACTGACAATTCATTCCTGCTGAGTGAGATAACGAAATTGCTTGGAAAATTATAAATTATGCATCCAAATTTAAGGTTGGACAGGAATGCGTCGAAAAGGATAGAAGCCATTACCTGCATGAGCTTCTACAATTCAGAATTCAGTCCTGTGCCTTCCTGAAAACTTCTACATTCCTTAGCTATGAATGATTCTGACTTAACAATATATAAATGTTGATGGTGATACCTATGCTAAACAAAGAATGTTATTTTGGAGTTATGAGTTCAAATTCTTTCACTGATCAAGTGTGGTTAATAGCTTCTAGAGCTGTGGATGATAAGTTAGTGTTATTTATCTTTTTAGTTAGCCATTAGCAACCTCCTGAACCTTGTGGTTGGTAGAAATCTGAAACAAATGTTAAATTTGGGCAAGTTTGATTTCGTTACATTAAAAGCTTTTACATTCCTGCAGCAATGGGAGTGCTATCTAAAGATGATAGACCTAGAGCGGGTGCCTCGAGTGATCAACGGTCATGTGTGGCCAGCGGTCTTCTCAGTGCAGGTATATTCTGGACTTTTCTTTAACATTGGTGGGTTGCTGCTGGTTTCTGCATCCTCATCTCCCCCATCCCCCCCCCCAATTTGTTAAAACCTTTTAGCTCGATCATGGGGAGAAGACTGCTTGCCACACATGACTGCCAATAAGCTTTTTCACATTGTTGGATTGATACAGGTCATGTGTGGCTAGCTTTGCATGTTCCTATTCCACATGTACTCTCGTACTTGAGTTTGCAATGAAATCCTGGAATTAGTATGGCTCCTTTTTCCAAAAATACTTTAGGGGATACTTCTATAACCAGTTTTAGGGGAGGGGATAGAGGAAGAAAAAGGAATGTTGGAGATGAGCTTCAGTTACCTGTGCGGTGAGAACTGAGTGTTAGAAGCTATAGCTAGCTACTTACAACCAGCTAACTAGTAGTAATACAGAAATCATGTCTGTATATGTATATAACAAGATCAATGTGTGCGAAAACTAGTTGTCAAAAACCCGGCAAAGTCAACAAACGCCGCAACCAGCTAATTAGTAGCGGACCAGGGCGGGCGCACGACGTAAGTGCGCGGTCACCAGCCCTGAGGTGTCGCTGCAGTTATCAGGATCCTAGTCTTTAGGAGTTTGTTTAGGAGAACTTTGTCCCTCTGATTCAGCAGTAGTTTGTTAGGCATTTGTTATAAGTTGGAAACATTCTTGATAATGAAGTTTTAGCCAGCAGAGATTGAGATTAATCTCTCTCGCTCCCTGGCGTGATAACTTTCGCTCTTTCGTTCCTTCTCCTCACACCAGCCTCGGCGCCGAGCATGGCACTGCCAGTCCTCCTCCGGGCGTTCAAGCCTCGCCTCTCTACGTCCCACTCCTACTACCTACGCAACAATCTGAGTTCCAACATTATACCTTAGAAGTACTTGATTTGTTGCTCTCCATGCATTTCATTTGTGACATCCCACTGTTCTGTTATAGTTCGAGATTTATCTGTGATGTGTGGCGTTTGGTTTACTGTCGTGACCATGTCAAAATATATCTGGAGCATGACTCCATTTGCACTTCATAGCTTATTGTTCACTTCTTCTTCACCATTATTTCATAACTTACTGCCTATTTCATCTGATTGTTTTCACTACAGGTAAATAACTGCTGCTGTTGGATTGGGGAGGAGACTATCGTCAGTTGCTAGACCTAAAATGTCTGACCTTGCAGTGAATCACTTGCTGTATGGACTTGGCTGTAGTAGTAGCAGTGCAAAGCACTCTCTCGAAACTATCAGAAACACGTACTGTTGTCGTGTGTGAGCTTGGCCAAGGGGAATATATCGTGAGCCCTCATGACTTTTCTGATCTTAGTTTATTAGTCTGTAGGGGGTCTGCTTTGTTTAAAGAGGCCAATCGCTTAAGTTTGCTATAGCTTCATCATGGATGCCATATTCTACTGTGCTTGTTCATAAGGTTTTAAGTGGTAACCCCCCTGCAATTTCATAGTTGGCATGTTGTTCCTACCTTGTTTGGTTCTATGTCTTGTGGCTTGAAGTTTCTTGGGTAAGCATCTGGCAAGGATGAATTGAGCTAATTTGCATGGATGAATTGAGTTATTGTAATATGCACCATCATCAACAGATTGCAGTTTGTCAGTGTCTGCTACAACATGTATTGACAATTAGCTTGATTTCAGTTATTGTAATATGCATGGTTTATTCTACTACTGGCATATTGTCTAGCATCTGGCAAGGATGAATTGAGCTTTGCATGGTCAATCCCGTTCCTCAGTATGGAAGTCCTACGCTGCTCCACTGAGCAGTGGGCTCACCTCAATTTTTTATTTTGATTTTGGGTGCATCTGATCTGATGTAAACATCTGCAAATGCTCAGTTGAATATTGTGAATGTCGAGAATGTTCAACAAGTTTCTATTAAAATTTTTCACGGTTTATACAGTATAACATGGAGCAAGGAGAGCAATGGGCTGAAGTAGTTATTTACTCAATTAGCCTTCTACTTGCCTCTTGAAAGCTTTATTGTGAACGCCTATGTTTTACGATATGCTGGACAGGTAAAAAGTAAGAACAGTTCGGCATCTTTTGGCTTGAATTGGCTGGATAGTTAAATTTCTTGATAGACTAGTAGTTGTGCGTGTCTTTGGTGGTCGATCTGGTTAATATATACAGAGAATATATGAATCTTTTTTTTATCCAACAGAGAATATATATGAATCTTTTTTTTTTTTTTTTTTGGGTGGAGAATATATATGAATCTTAAAAACCACAACACGTAATGAATGGTCTGTATTCAGTTTTTCAAAAAAAAAAATTTGTCTGTATTCAGATGGGCCTTTCCGGTCACGGCATAGCCCATTGGGCTCAAAGGCAAGGTGACGGATGTTGGGCCAACAACATGGAGATGCAGCTATTCTCAAAAAAAAAAAAAAAAAAAAAACATGGAGATGCAGCTGCCGCCTGCCGCTGCTGTTCTTCGCCGCCTTGCGCTCCGCCCGCAGCATGGCGACGCCGCCGCCGCCGAGCTCGCTGCCGGAGGAGATGGTAGAGGAGATCCTGCTCCGGTTCCCGCCCGACGACCCCGCGCGCCTCGTCCAGGCCGCCCTCGTCTGCAAGCTCTGGTGCGCCATCGTCTCCGGCGCCGGCTTCCGCCACAGGTTCTGCAAGTTCCACCGCACCCCACCCCTGCTCGGTTTCTTCTCCGACGTCCACACCCCGCCCGACGACCTCTGTGAGGTCGAATTCGTCCCCACCTGCTCCTTGCCCGCGTCCCAAGTCCACAGCCGCAGGGCGCACGTGCGCGTCGTCGCCGCCCACCACGGCCGCGTCCTCCTCCGCTGGATCTCCGCTGGTTGCCGTCCTCCCTTGCCCGATGCCCTTACGGTCTGGGACCCTACTACGGACGTGCTGGTAGAAGTGCCCATTCCGGCTGTGGCGCGGCACACGCCCGGCTGGGCAGCGGCGGTTCTCTGCGCTGCCGGCGGCCCCTGCGACCACCTTGATTGCCGACAGGGTCCCTTCCTCATCGTTTTCGTGGGCTATGATCTGAAGCATGTCGAGACAGTCCTTTGCACCTACTCATCCAGTACTGCATCATGGAGCAAGCGAATTTCCAGTAATCGGCTTCCATTATGCAGCTACTATACCCACTATACGTTCACGAACGTTGCACATGTGGAGAGTGCACTCTACTTTGGGGTTCTGACGACAGATCATATTCTGAAGTTTGACTTGGAATTGCACGAGATTTCTTGGATTCAATTGCCAAGTACATACTCGAGTGACAGTGAGTGGCCTTATTATGTGCTCAGCACTACAGAGGGCGGTGCACTAGGGCTTGGCACCATACATGAGTCTAAACTCATCATGTGGTCCAGGGATTATGTTTCTCAAGTAGATGCTACATGGACACAAAGCAGAGTCATTGAGCTTAAGACACTGCTCCCTGTTCATGCTGTCTTGGCCTCACCTAGAGTGCTTGGCTTCACAGTTGGTAGTGGTGTCGTTTTTGTGAAGTCGAACTATGTCCTTTTCGCGATTGACCTAAAGATGCACAAGGTGATTAAGGAGGTTTCTGAGGCAACCGATATCTACAACATAGTTCCATACATGAGCTTCTACACTCCAGGTACAACTTTGCTTAGTTTTGGGTTTTACAATATTCTGGTAAAGTAATATTTAGTTGCCATACGAAGTTTACATGCTATGCTCAAGAAAAACAAAATTATGAAAATGGAATGCTAGTCTAAAATCAACCGGTGGACTCTATCTAAATCTTTTTATGTTGATTGATATTCCTAGGAATTTATGCATCTGGTTTGCATGTTGTGCTCTGATGATACGGTCGTCACAACTTAGCCTCAGCGAGCAAGGTTTGCAGCATGAGAGATAATAAAAAAAGTCACTAGTCGTGCTTATCTTTGATCATTTCTTTTATGTTTCTCAGTTATGATCAGTCAGCGCCGCCACTTAATATGAAAGATAGAAAAACTAACAAAGAGTTTTCTCCCTCAAGTAAATAAGTGACGTTTACCCATTTGGTTAGCCATCAACTCGTTATTCTTTGCAGCTTAATAGAAAAAATGTTAAGGGCATATCACTTCTCAACCAGCTGATTTAGTTTTTAGTTGTGTTTCTCAGCAGCATTGGGAGCAGTCTCTACTAGTGAGGGACCTTCAGGAGGTGCTTGAAGGCCATGAAAAAGTTAAGGAGCTCATGTGAATCTTTCAAGGTCAAGGGCTGTAGTGGTGGTGGTGGTGGCACTGGTACTGGTATATGGTATTACTTCTTACTATACGTAGCGTTTTGGCATGTAGCATCACTGAAATTGATGCTTGTCTTAGTGCGTCTGTGTGATCTTCAGGGTTTCTAATTTGATCCCTGATGTTATGTTATCTGGTGTACCCCCTGCACTGTCCTACTCCATGTGGGTATGCCCTCTGTGTACTCTAGTATTTTAGTCTGCCATGAAACCCTAAAATGAAATTAAGTCATTGCAGGATGTTATACCAGTCATTTTAGCAATCATAATGTGCTTGCCTAAGTTAAGCATGCATGCTCGAGGCAATCGTGCATAGGATATATTTTTTTTTTTAGGTGTGGTAGATAGTTTGTAGCATACAGTTAGTACCATTCACAACTATTTTGATTAGAATAACTAACCCTAAACAAGCTTTCATGTCTTTCAAAATTGAACCAGAATTTTTTTTGTTTGTATTAACGGAGAAAGGTAGGCTTGCGTAGTGCGGCTCCCTGGATGTGGTTCTCATGCTATCAGCAACATTTCTAAGGCTATACTTGTGCTAAGCTGCAGGTAGCCTTGTTGGCTAGTAGCAGCTGCCTGATCGCCTGCTTGCTTTGCTTGCTGCTCGTCCGTGATTTGCTCTATTCGTATGGTAGTAGACATAACAATGTGATGGAATCATGAGAATGCAGATTTTGTTTTAGTGTTGCTTCGTTCTGAATAGTTTGTTATCTGCAAATATCCGCTAAAATATTTTCGCTTCACCAAACATGATAATTGTGACTCTTAATTTCTCCTGCAACAATGCGTATCGTATTCCTAAGCTAAACAATGCGTATCGTATACCTAAGCTAATATGCAATTATAAATAATACTAGCTGGATAACACCCTTGAATTCATACGCAACACACTAAAATATACCACTGGCAATCTTAAGGATGGCGAGGCAACGCCGCGCCCTGAGTTTTCTAGTCCTACATGATTATGGGGGAGCAGCTGATGGAGTGACCGTCATCTCTATGCCCTATATGTTGGAGATGAGCACCAGTGGCCCATGTGGTGAGAGAACTGAATGTTAGCAGCTAGCTAGCTAGTTACAACCAGCTAATTAGTAGTAATACATAAATCATGTTTGTATATAACAAGATCAGTGTGTGTGTGAAAACTAGTTGTCAAAAACCCAGATTTGTGAGGGTGTCCTGGGGTGCTTATACCTTAAAGTATTTGATTCGTTGCTCCCCATGCATTTTATTTGTGACATCCCACTGTTCTGTTATAGTTTGAGATGTTGTCTGATGCGTGTGACATTTGGTTTACTGTTGTGACCATGTCAAATATATCTGGAGCATTGCCATGGTTTTCTAAAGTGTTATGATTGTTTATGAGTGTTTGCTGACTCCATTTGCACTTCATAACTTACTGTATTTCATCTTCACCATTATTTCATAACTTACTGCCTATTTCATCTGACTTTTTTTTACTACAGGCAAATAACTGCTGCTATTATTGGATTGGGGAGGAGGCTGTCATCAGTTGCTACACCTAAAATTTCAGACCTTCCAGTAAATCACTTATTGTATGGACTTGGCTGTAGTAGTAGCAGTGCAAAGCCCTCTCAACTATCCTAAATGCTTAATTTTAACTTTTGTGTAAGCTTGGCCAAGGGGAATATACCGTGAGCTCTCTGATGAGGGCAACTGTGCTGATATATCCCTTTTAAGGACCAATGTAATTTAGCAGACGTCCAAAGTCAGACATCCAAGTATGTGTGGATCTGGAAACCATTGGGCACAAGATCGTTGAAAACGATATCATTGTGTTTGTCAAATTCCTTGGTGACAAACTGATCGGCGAGTTAGAAACCATGCATGGGCCAGTTTTAGTTTTGAGTTAGTTGCTTTCTAGCTGTCCATGCCTTATCACAGAGCCAAAAATATGTTTCCGAACAAGTGGCAACTCCTATGGCCAGTCATGGTTAAGGGTATGCATGGTGTTTTTCTGGATTTTGTACTGGTGGTCGAATCCTCCCTTATGATTCACAGAACTGGGTGGGAAAAAGTTGTTTGCTGCAGCTTCCTGAACACATGAGGCATCTCATTTCAACCGTCATGTGTCATCAGTAGGTTCTGCAGTTGAGTTTCTGTTTGAATGGAACAAGATTGTGACCACATAGTAGCAGGTGGTGATGGTGAGTTATGCTTTGTTCATTAGGAAGATGGGAATGGGTTTGCTCGCCAAATGCCATCTTGAAGCATGAGCAAATTGTTCAGGGTTTTCAGTTTTGACTTGTTGGAGCTGTTTATTCTGTGCGTGCCTAGAGGTTCTGCTGTCCGGTGGCAGTGATGGTTTTGTGGGGTAGTGGGCCGATGAGCACGGGGTGGCATGTGTGATGATGGAGAAGATACGCGAGGGAGGGAGAGAGATTGTGTGGAGGGACGATAACTAGCCGCATATGTTAGTTAGTGGGAGGGGCGACAAGTGGGTCCATATAGAAATATGTGGGTCCGAAGAGTATTTCTCTCGCACTAAGTCAGTTGATATGTGTGTCTGAAGAATATTTCTCTCACACCGAAGAGTATTTCTCTCACACTAAATCAGTTGTTTCGGTTTATCAACTGACCTATAAGCCTTGGTTGATTGGAGAAATTATAATTACATCAACCTTATTAGGTGAGTAGTAGTAGCATGCCTCATAACATGTTGTATTCTATACTCATATGGCATTTGCTTGCCTCCAATCGATAGCTTAAATAAATTGGCAACAACTTTATTTAATTTTTTCCGTAAGAAAGTAAGATCTTCATAATGGAATATTTTTCCCTCAATATTTTTCTTGTAAAAATGAGCTAAATTTACTATACGATTCTCGTTAAATTCTTGCATTCCAAAGGGTCATTAAGACTTTGTTTGGCATGTTCCAATCAGCTCTAGCTCTTTTTTTTTTTTGAAAGGGTAAAAGTTTTTCATTACTTAAAGACAGTACAGAGATGGGGCAGAACCAGCCCCATTGAAAGTTCTCCCAATTAATCTGGATAGGGCATGCACTAAAAATTCACAAGAGAAGTAGCAAGATTCATAGCGAAAACAAGTAGAAACAAATGATTTTCTCGTGAGAAAAAAATACGCAATAAGCTGAAATGGCTTTTTAACTAAGCTCTGTTCGGCAGGACTTATAAGTCGGCCGATAAGCCAAAACACTTAGAAACAGCTGATTTTCGTGAGAAAAAATACTGGCCGATAAGCTGAAATGGCTTTTTAACCTTGGGGTTTAACAAGCGGGAAAGGGGAAAAAACAGCTCCTGTGGACGGAGGAGGGCAGCCCAATTTCTCCGGTGGCCCACTCCAAGAGCTACCTTGGTTGAGCCGAACCGCAGCCCAATTTCTCCCATTTTCCCATTTCCCTCCTTCTGTCTCTCAGTCCAGTGTCCAGTCACGCTCTCGCCCCCACCGACCAAACCTAGCTCCGCCGCCCGCCGCCCGCCGCCCGCCGCCATCGCCGGGTCCAGAGGCGGGGCCGCATCAAGCGAAGCAGCCTCCATGGGTCCGCCGCCTCCAGCACCGCTGCGGACGAGCTTCGTCGAGGAGATCCTCCTCCGCATCCCGCCGTCCGACCCCGCGACCCTCTCGCGCGCCGCCTTCTCCCAGAAGCGGTGGCTCCGCCTCGTCGCCGGCCCCGGCTTCCGCAGCAGGTACCGCGCCCTCCACCGCGCGCCCCCCCCGCTGGGCTTCTTCTGCGACCACAGGGGACGGCGGCGGCTTCTCCACCAGCTTCGTCCCCGCGTCCTCCTTCCGGCCCAAGCCCCGCGGCGCCGAGCACCGCGAGCTGCGCCCGGAGGACGCGCGCCATGGCCGCGTCCTCCTCCGCGCCTCCCCGGTGATGTTCGGCATCGTCCTGCGCGGATTTGGCCTTGTTGTCTGGTACCCCATTTCGGGCCACCGGTTGGTGCTGCCGAGGCCAAAGGGCTTCTGCGACAAGTGGAACTGGAAAGCCACGGTGCACTGCGCCGCCCCTGCCGGCTCGTGCGACCACCTCGATTGCTACCGTGGGCACTTCATCGTTGTCCTCATTGCCGATTACCCAAATGGTATGCTCTCCTGCGTCTACTCATCACAGGCTGGCGCGTGGAGCAAAATCACCTTTGCTCGGCACCTCCGTGGTGCCCGCCATCTTGGTGAGTACAGTAAGAAACACAGTGCCCATGTGGGGAATGCACTGTACTGCATGTTAGACAAGGGAAATAAAATCCTCAAGTATGATTTGGGCACACGGGAGTTTTCTGTGATGGACCCACCGCCTCTGCTCTTGCGTGAGGAGTACACTCACTCTCAGCACATTGAACTCGCCACCATGGCGGATGGGCATCTGGGACTAGCAATACTGCGTCAGACTACACTCTACATACTGTCAACAGATGAAGAATTTGGATGGGGAGGAACCAAAACCATTGATCTTGAAAAATGTGGTAATTATGTCCCAGCGGTCGTCCCACCTTACTTGATTGGCTTTGCGGGAGAAATTGGTCTTGTTTTCATGAACGCTGGAAATAATGGAATCTTGAGTCTCGACATAAGGTCTGCTCAGGTGAAGGTATTCTATAAGAGAGCATGCATCTCCCGCATTGTTCCCTACATTAACTTCTGCACTCCAGGTACTTTTTCTCAGACATCCTGATTATCCGTAAATTTTTTTTTTTTTCGCGAGCGGTTCGTACCCGTATTTCATTAAGGAGAAGAGAGTGTTACAATATACCGGCCAACTAGAGGTAGCATGACGTGTTTGCGATTGTAAACGGCACGCCACCTCCAATCAGCCACTACCATTACTTACAAAGGATACTATGCTGCCACCAAACTTGCGACAACAGGGCCGACACACTGGTCCGGCAACAGAGCAAGGAGCACTCCTAGACTAACAAAACCGGCATCCAACCAATCGTTGCCCTCCCTGACCGCCGCGGACGCCACCTCCGACGCAGTGGCCACTAGTCCTCTAAATACTCTCGCGTTCCGCTCCTTCTAGATCGTCCAGGATACAAACAAAACCAGTGATGCCAGAACCAACTTATCTTAGCTTTCCTCAAGAATAATGAAGTTAAACATCATCTTTGTCGCTCCTGCATAAAAATGTTTTTGCATTGGAACACCATTGGAGATTGTTAGATATACGCTGCTTATTCATTATTTGGGCAACATTATTTTGTGTCTCTCCTGCATCCTTTTTTTTTTTCTGCAATTGAACATCCTTGGAAATCACTAGATATGCATGTCTTATTCATTAGTCACACCTGAAATGGATAATATTGATGTCAGGTTCACTGATCAAAATTTTGGGCAGCTGAAAACATGGCACTCTATTCATGTGGTAGTTCAGGATTTGCCTAAAGTTGTGTAGCAATTTATAATTTTATGCAATTTGGGATTCACCTATAGTGAGATAAAATCCTGAGTGCCACCAAGTTGCATGATAAATTATAAATTATGTTTCAAAATTTAAGCTGGGACAGGAAGGTATCCAAAAAAGAAGAGAAGCCACTTCTTGCATGGCCTCCTACATTCTGAAATCTATCTGATTCCTTCCTGGAACCCTGTATGTTCCTTTGCTATGAATGGTTATCACTTAACAACATGAAGTGTGGATGATGATTGATGGCACCTATGCTTGACAGAGATTGCTCTTCTGTAGTTATGAGTACATCTTCTCTTCTGATCAAATGTTGTTAATACCCTCTTGAGCTGCTGATAATAAATTAATGTTGTTTACCTTATTGGCTGGCCATTAATGGCAACCTGTCAAATCTTGTGGTTGGTCAAAATGTTAACGCAAATATTAGTTTGGGCAAGTCGATTCCTCTGCCAGCTGATGTTTCTTTCAAAACTTTTTGCATTCATGCAGTAATGGGAGTGAAGAAAAGACAGAATGGAACAGGAGTGGGTTCCTCAGGTGTTGGGCAGTCATGTGTGGCCAGCAGGCTTCCGAGTCAAGGTGAAATTTTATAATAATTATTATGAATGCCATCTTGTATATGTTGGATAACTCTTTAGCATTGGTTGCTTGTTTCTGTCTTTCTTTCTTCAGGGTTTCTGCATTTTCCCATTTCTTTTCTCTTAACTTGTTTAGCTGAATCAGTGTTGTCATGGGCTTGACTTTTGCAATATACTACTCCACGTGTAGTCTCATTTTTTTTGGCTGACATGTGGAGATTCAGGATTTGCCGCTGTGTGAGATAGCCAGATTGTGCGTCAAATTATAAATTGTGTCTCCAAATTAAAACTTAGACTCCAAGGTGTCTAAAAAGGAGAGAAACCATTACCTACATGTTCTTCTACAGTTCAAAAATAAGTCCTGTGCTGTACCTTCCTGAAACCGTGTACATTCATTAGCTGTCAATGGTTATGACTTGACAATATAAAATGAATGACGATACCTATGCTAAACAGAAAGTTTTCTTCTAGAGCTGAGTTCATCTTCTCCTTTTGATCAAGTGTGGTTAATATCTTCTAGAGCTGTGGATATAAGTTATTGTTGTTTATCTTTTGGTTAGCCATTAGTACTAGTTGGTCAAAATCTGAAAACAAATGTTCAGTTTGGGCAAAGTTTGATTAATTCGTCAGCCATCTGATGGTACTTTCAAAAATTTTGCATTCCTGTAGCAATGGGAGTGCCATCTAAAGATGACAAACCAAGCTTTGTCAAAAAAGATGACAAACCAAGAGCAGGTGCCTCGAGGGATGTGCAGTCATGCATGGCCAGCAGTCTTCTCAGACAAGGTAAAATTTTGTAAATAATGCTGAATATCATGTCGTGTTATGGTATTTTCTGGACATCTATTCAACTTTGGTGGATTGCTGCTGGTTTCTGCATTTTTAGATTTCCTCTCTTAAAACATTTATCTCAATCATTGTGTCATGCTATATTTGCCTGCCAATAGCTTTGTACTCCACATGTACTCTCGTACTGAGGTTGCAATGAAATTCTGGAATTATTATGGTTCCTTTTCCCCCAAAATACATGTGCTGGAGAAAAATGATCTTACAGAATTAGAACAGTGCAGTGGTTTAGAGCTCAATGTTATCCTACATGATTTTAGATACTTAAGGCAGCCAATCTGTTGCAGTTAGTGCAAGTTTATCTACCTGAGGGCTCAATCCAGTGTAGAGCATTTCCAATAGTTTCCCTTTCCTAATCAATTTTCCCTGTACTCTGCCCTTAAAGGGGATTGAGGTGGAAAAATAGTGCTCAAATACTCAAAAGCCTTTATTCTCCTCCCTATCACCCAAAGAAAGGGGACACTCTCCTCTCCCCTCTCCTGTTCTTTTTCCTTTAATCCCATCTCATAAACATGCATCCTCCTAGCCACACATGCAGCCCTCTCGCCCACTGGGGCGCTGGAGCAGGCAGGTTGCTTCCCTGGACGTGTTTCATGACCTCATTGTCGCTTCGTGCGGATCTCCTGAGACTTGCTCTTCCATGCTATATCATTGTCATGAAACACCTCATTGTCGCTTCGAGCGGCGTCCAGTATTATAGGAAGGTTAATAAATTTACTGAAAATTTCAAGTCAGTAGTTGAGCGGTGGTGTTCGGACTTCAAATGTTATTGACGGAATTGAGAAATTCATTTTGGAAATCTGGGCCTAAATGTTGGACAGGAATCAGTGTGTTACTGTACTAGAGATTAGAGTGGCGAATTGTCACTTGCCAGAGTTCAGTGTTCGTGCATGCCATATCATCATGTGTGTGCTTGTTTCTGTGCAGCTGGTGGACAGAGCCAGCGACCAGTGGACAGTCATCGAGCAGGTGCTGCTAGACAGCCGCAACCTCGCCGACTTCATCTTGCCTGTCTTCACCCCCGTCGTCAGCTTGGCCAATCCCCTCCCCTTCAAGGTCCTTGCTTTTCTCACATTGTTAGTGTACTTGTCCATGTGTTCTTGCTTGTTTATGTAGTTCTTTCTATTGCCACAAATTCGATGCTTCAGTAGTCTTGGCATTGCATCATGTTTAGTAGTGGAACGGGTGGAGTGAGAGTCTGTGATGCTCTATGTTTGATGCATTTGACCGTATGTGTCCTCATTCTTTTGTGGATCATCTGGTCCATTTGGACCTATGCTGTGTTTGAATTTTGAACTTGAATTTAAATTAGATTTCCAAATTATGGGTTTGAATGTTCTTCATTGTGTGTGATATAATCATAATTTTTCGAATTGTTATGAAGTTGAAATGGAGTTTCAAGGGGATTCTTGTATAACCAGTTTTAGAGGATGGGGAAAACGGAATGTTGGAGATGAACACCAGTTGCTCGTGCAGTGAGAACTGAGCAACCAGCTAATTAGTAGTAATACAGAAATCATGTCTGCATATAACAAGATCAGTGTGTGAAAACTAGTTGGCAAAACCCCAAGTTTGTGGGGTTTTGTGGGCAGTTATACCTTAAAGTATTTGATTTGTTGCTCTCCATGCATTTCATCTGTGTGATACCCCACTGTTCCATTATAGTTCCAAGTTTTTTCTGTGACACGTGGCATTTGGTTTACTATTTTGGCCATGTCCAAATATGTCTGGAGCATGACAATGGTTTTTCAAAGTGTTATGATTGATAATAATAGGGTTTGCTTACTCCATTTGCGCTTCATAGCTTACGTTTTACTTCATTTGCAACATTATTTCATAACTTACTGTCTATTTCATTTGACTGTTTTGACTACAGGCAAATAGCTGCTGCTGCTGGATTGGGGAGGAGGCTATCATCAGTTGCTAGACCTAAAATGTCTGACTTTGCTGTGTATCACTTGCTGTATGGACTTGGCTGTATTAGTAGCAGCAGCAGCAGCAGTGCAAAGCCCTCTCTCGAAACTATCTGAAACGTGTACTATTATCATGTGTGAGCTTGGCCAAGGGGAATATATTGTGAGCCCTCTGTGAGGGGCAGCTGTTCTGATATATCCCCTTTAAGGACCAATATAATGTAGCAGACGTCCAAATTCAGACATCCAAGTATGTGTGGATCTTGAAACCATTGGGCACAAGATCATTGAACACGCAATCATTGTGTTTGTCAAATTCCTTGGTGAATGGTGACAAACTGATCAGCGAGTTAGTAACCATGCATGGGCCAGTTTTTGTTTCGAGTCAGTTACTTTCTAGCTATCCATGGCTTATCAAGGAGCCAAATATATGTTTCCGAATGATTGATCAAGGTTGGCAAGTGGCAACTCGTATGGGCGCCAGTCATGGTTAATCTTGTCGAATGTGTTTTGTGAATTATTAAGTGTTTGTTAAAGCAAACTGACATTGATGCACGCGGTTTCAGTATGTAAGAAATGTATTCGTGTCGTCATGTGAGAGGATTTAAACTGGAGATGGACCGCCATGGATAGCTAGGAGTGGTGGATGCATGTACTCCCTCCGGCCCCCTAAATAATTGTCGCCGTGGGATGCGTGCCACAAGTTTGACTTGATTTATAAAAATACGTGCATCTCTAAATAATTTTGTTAAAAAAAACTAGATCTAAAGATCTTTCCAATGATACTAATTATAATACTAATCGATGATATTTATTATTTATTAAAATTGCCGGTATTTTTTTTCTGGAAGCGAAGCGACGCTTATTTAGGGACGGAGGGAGTACACCAAAATGGCTGCCACGTAGAAAACCATGAACATTGAATTGTATCGACCCCTTGAGTTTACCGTGCTGCTTACAAATTGCAAAAGTAGGGAGTTCTTATCTCATGCCAACATTTATTTCGATGGCTTACCTCTTTCTCTCTTGCTGAACTGCTCCATCAAGTCGTCAAAAACACGTTAGAATGACTTTTTCAGTGCAACTAAATAAAGTGCTTCTGAATTTTATCCTTCTTTACAACCGAATCAGGATCGAGCTGTCAAAATGATTTGTTGGCACCAAGAAAATGAAAATTGAGTATCTAGCGGTCTCTGGAGTCCGATGAGTAATCCATCCAGTCTCACTGCCTCCCGGTCCCCAAGGCCCGAGGCCCCACCTGCTCGCCTCTCGTTACGCTCGCCGCGCATAACAAATGTGCCGCAGGTATGCATGGTGTTTGTCCGATTTTGTACTGGTGGTCGACTCTCTCTTCTAATTCACGTAACCGGGTTTGAAACCGCCCCTGCCGTGCCCACATCAACCTTCTCGCTCGCCGCGAGAGAGAGCGAAGCCGACCTCCGCCATCGCCGCACCAATCGACGCCCGCCACGGCCGTGTGCTCTCGCAATGCGCCGGCAAAAGCCGCCCGGCGGAGAGTGTGCTCGTGGTCCGGGACCCCATCTCGGACGAAGCGGAGGGAACCGCCCGTGCCCACTCGGGGGAGCAGCGCCCCGCCGAGCCGGGATGGAACGCAGCGGTTCTCTGTGCCACCGCCGGCGGCGACGGCCCCTGCGACTGCGACCACCTGGATTGCCATGGTGGACCCTTCCTCGTCGTCTTCGTGGACTCCCACTGCACCTGCAATCTGTTCATCACTACCTGTTAGAATAGCAACTAAGTCTGTGTAAAACACGACATATGACCGTGATCAACTTGGCTGCGTCCAAGTATTAGGAGGTTTCGGTTAGAGTAGATTTGATCTGTAGTTTGTTGTACATATCTCAACCGAAACCCCAATTTTGTAACACAAGTCTGTAAGCTTTATATATATGAAACATGGAACCGTGGGAAACCAAGATAGGCTACCACGTTAAGCTCTAAATCTTTCATGGTATCAGAGCCTACCTCTTCCCCAACGCATCTAGCAATGGCAACCTCATCATCATCCCCCAACTCCAACTCCAATCCTTTCCACAATCCGGTCGGCTCTCAGATATCTGAGAAGCTTACTCGTGACAACTACCTTCTATGGAAGGCACAAGTCATGCCCGGGGTGCGAGCTGCACCGCAGTATAAGGGGATCCTTGACGGCACAACGCCGGCACCACCCAAGTTGGTGGAGATGGTCAAGGATGACAAGACAAAGGTCGTCATCACCAACCCTGATTATGAGAAGTGGCTGACAAAGGATCAGCAGCTTCTCTCCTACATCAACAATTCCTTGTCCAAGGAAGTCCTGGCGCAAGTGGCAACCCTGACCACCTCTGCGGCAGTTTGGGCCACGCTCGAGAACATGTTCTCGACGCAGTCCAGGGCACGGATCACGAATCTGCGCATGCAGATGGCGAACTGCAAGAAGGGCAGTCTCTCGGCTGCTGCCTACTACGCCAAGATGAAGGCCCTAGGAGATGAACTTGCGGCTGCAGGCAGGCCTGTCGCAGATGAAGAGCTGACCACCTTCATCCTGGCCGGCTTGGATCTCGACTATAATGCTCTTGTCCAGTCGGTCATGACCAGATCAGATCCCATCTCGCTGAGTGAATTGTATGGACAGATCTTGGCGTATGACACAAGGCTTCAGATGCTTCAGGAGAACCACAACTCCGGTACAGCTGCCTCGCTAATGCAACTAGCGGCGTGGCCGTGGTGGCTTTGGGTCGCGGATGCGGTGGCCGCAATGGAGGTCGCGGATCAGGCAACACCCCTCCGGTGAACAATAAGGCGGGTGGTCAGAGTGCAAGGCCGACATGCCAGATCTGCAAGAAGAAGGGCCATGAAGCCACCGATCGCCGGTACCGCTTCAAGAAGACTATCAGCCCAATGTGAAGACAAATTGGTTCTGCGTCGACCGGCTATGGAGTCAACACGAACTGGTACGCCAGATAGCGGCGCCACCGATCACATCACTGCTGAGCTCGAGAAGATGACGGTCCATGACAAGTATCATGGGTCTGATCAGGTCCATACTGCGAACGGGTCAGGTATGATGATTAGCAATGTTGGTCATTCAATTTTACATACCCCGAGAAAAGATTTACATCTACAAAATATTCTTCATGTTCCTAGCGCTAGCAAAAGTCTAGTGTCTGTTCATCGCTTGACCGCTGACAATGATACCTTTATCGAATTTCATCCAAATTTCTTTCTCATCAAGGATCGAGCCACGAGGAAAACTCTGCATCGAGGCAGAAGTGAAGGCGGTCTCTACCCTCTGAGGCCGCAAAGATCAGGAGCACAAAGTCATAGGCAGGCGTGTGGAGTCGGGTAGACCATCTACTTGGAGGTGGCACAGTCCTAGGTCATGCTTCTTTTCCTATTGTTGAGAAAGTTATCAAGGGAAATTGTCTTCCCGTGTCAGTGAGTCATGATATTGAGTCTGTATGTGACTCTTGCCAGCGTGCAAAGAGTCACCAACTTCCCTATTCCAAGTCGAATAATAAAAGTTGTGCTCCTCTTGAATTAGTTCATTCCGATGTATGGGGACCTGCACCGAATTCTGTTCGCAACTTCACCTACTATGTTAGCTTCATCGATGACTACAGTAGGTATACCTGGATCTACCTTCTTAAAAACAAGTCCGATGTGTTCCAGGTGTTCAAGAATTTTCAAAGCCTTGTCGAAAGGAAGCTTGATAGAAAAATTATATCCATGCAAACTGACTGGGGAGGAGAGTATGAAAAGCTAAATTCCTTCTTCTAGCAGTTAGGTATCTCTCATAGAGTCTCTTGCCCACATGCTCATCAACAAAATGGGGCAGCAGAACGCAAGCATAGGCACATAGTCGATGTTGGTCTGTCCTTGCTTGCCAATGCGTCCATGCCTTTAAAATTCTGGGATGAAGCCTTCCTCACAGCAACATATCTTATAAATATTCTTCCCACCAAAGTCATCGACTATCATACTCCTGTGAGTCTCCTTTTTAAATCCACACCTGATTACAAATCTCTTAGAGTGTTTGGGTGTGCGTGCTGGCCCAATCTTCGACCATATAATACCAGGAAGCTATCTTTTCGCTCTCTCCAATGTGTTTTCCTTGGGTACAGCACGTTTCACAAAGGATTCAAATGTCTAGATCCTAAATCAGGCCGTGTGTACATATCCCGTGATGTTGTTTTTGATGAAAACGTTTTTCCTTTTGCATCTATGCATTCTAATGCAGGGGCACGGCTGCGTAGTGAAATCCTTCTTCTTCCTGACAGCCTTGCTCCTCCTTCTCTCGGGGATGTAAATTGCAATGTGCCTGACAGTGCTAATCCTTTGATTTTGAGTAATGAAGATGAACTGCAGACTGAAGAAATACAGGAGGGTGCTGATCTGGGTGACACAGCTAATCCCGACAACGGTATCGAGGCTGATACGCCGGCGGCTCCGTCAGATGCCTCTGACACCGTAGGAGCGTCTCCCCCGACTCGCCGCGTGGGGAGGCAAAGATCGCATCGAATGAAGAGATGACGGATCCGTGTTTCATCGATGAGGTTTTGGCTGCTCCTTCACATCATCCAAATACCAAGTCGCCCACACACGCCTTCAAAGTGGTATAACAAGGCCCAAGGCGCATAATCGACGGTACAGTCAGGTATGCTAATGTTTATTCTACAGAAGAACCAAGATCTGTTGCTGAGGCGCTAGATGAACCAAGATGGAGAAAGGCAATGAAGGAAGAGCATGATGCTCTAATCAGGAATGACACCTGGGAGTTAGTTCCAAAGAAGAAGAGGTAAAAATCTTATTGATTGCAAATGGGTATATAAAATCAAGAGGAAAGCTGATGGGCGTATAGATCGATACAAGGCTAGATTGGTTGCTAAAGGTTTTAAACAACGGTATGGCATAGACTATGAGGATACATTTAGTCCAAAAGAGTGAAGATTGCAACTGTCAGACTAGTGTTATCTCTAGCAGTGTCCAAAGGTTGGTGCTTGAGGCAACTAGATGTTCAGAATGCGTTTCTACATGGTGTTCGAAGAGGAAGTTTATATGAAACAACCTCCGTGTTTTTTGAGGATGCCAAATTTCCTTCCTATGTTTGCAAGCTTAAGAAAACGATATATGGATTGAAACAGGCACCAAGAGCTTGGTACTCAAGGGTTGAGTTCTAAACTTATTGATCTTGGGTTTGTACCTTCAAAGTCGACACTTCATTGTTTATATATTCCAGGAAAGGTGTTACAATTTATATGTTAATATATGTGGATGATATAATTGTGACCAGCTCATCTCGGGATGCGTCAATATATTGCTAGCAGCTCTCAAGGAAGATTTTGCCTTGAAGGATCTAGGTGATCTTCACTATTTTCTAGGCATAGAAGTGGTGAAAACCGTAGAGGGTCTACTGCCGTCTCGGAAGAAGTATGCTAGAGACATCCCGACTCGAGTTGGTATGTTGAAATGCGAACCTTCTCCTACACCTCTGTCGGCATCGAGAAGATATCAAAGGAAGATGGTACACCTCTTGGTCCCGAGGACAGCACCGGCATATAGAAGTGTAGTTGAGCGCTTCAATACTTGACACTTACACGACCTGATTTGGCGTTCTCGGTAAACAAAGTCTGTCGGTTCCTTCATGCGCCCACCACTTCTCACCGGACTGCAAAGAAAGAGAATCATGCGGTATGTCAAGCATACAGAGAATACAGGATCGATAATTTAGAAGGATAACCCTCCGCACGTAAGTGCATTTTCTCGACGCCGATTGGGCGATGTCTTGATGATCGACGCTCTCTTTGGAGGATTTGCTGTATTCCTAGGACATAATATCATCTCATGGAGTGCAAGGAAATAGCCTACAAAGTGTCCGGATCAAGTACGGAGGCGGAGTATAAATCAATGGCCAATGCTACAAACAGAGGTGATTTGGGTAGAATCCCCGCTGGCCGAACTTGGTATTCGCTCAAGAGTAAAGCCGGTACTATGGTGTGATAATTTAGAAGCAACATACTTGGCTGCAAATCCAAAGTGTTTCATGCAAGAGCTAAGCATATTGAGATTGATTTTCATTTCGTATGTGAGAGGGTTGCACGCAAACAGCTACAAGTTTGGTTTATATCTACTCATGATCGGGTTAGCGATGGATTCACAAAGGCCTTGCCACGCAGTAAGTTTGCAGAATTCAAACGCAATCTGAATCTTGTGGAAGACACAAGCATCGATTGAGAGAGGGTGTTAGAATAGCAACTAAGTCTGTGTAAAACACGGCATATGACCGTGATCAACTTGGCTGCGTCCAAGTATTAGGAGGTTTCGGTTAGAGTAGATTTGATCTGTAGTTTGTTGTACATATCTCAACCGAAACCCCAATCTTGTAACACAAGTCTGTAAGCTTTATATATATGAAACATGGAACCGTGGGAAGCCAAGATAGGCTACAACGTTAAGCTCTAAATCTTTCACTACCTACTCATCAGATTCGCACTTGGGTGACAGGATCTTCCCTTTCACCCCCACCGACTATGTCAGCGTTAGCTCCTTGCCCTGCGCGCACGTGGGGAATGCGCTCTACTTCGCGTCAGAGGGGTCAAACACAGCTCTCAATTACGATTTATGCTTGCACGAAACGTCTGTCATTTTTGTACCATCTATGCACTCCCTTGTAGTGTTCCATTATGTGTTCACAACCACAGAGGATGGTAGGCTGTGATACACCGTCCTGGACAGATCATAATTGTACATGTGGTCATGGGACGACGGTCCTAGTGTAGATGCTCGATGGAGACTACATGCTCCATGGGTACAAGATAGAGTCATCGAGCTTAAAATGCTGCTCCGTAGTAATGCCATCCGGACCTCATCACCTCGGATCGTTGGCTTCGCGGATGGGGCCGGTGTCCTTTTCTTAACGGCATGATGATGTGCTCTTCACAGTTGATCTGAACACAAGAAAGGTGAAGAAGATTTCCAAGGATGTAATCGTGGAGAAGGCCTTGCCTTACATGATGAGCTTCTATACTCCAGGTACAACTCTCTAGTTTTGTTTTGTATTCAGAATGATGAGTAATAAATATTCTTCTTGTTGTACTAATGTAAAGTCTTGATGGCCAATCTGATGTTAAATTGGGTTAATCCTACCTGAATATTTTGATTGTGGATCATTTTTGAAACCGGTAAATGTGTGCCTTGGAATCTATTCATCTGTTATGCATGTTTGTTTTACTCAGATTGTAGGGTCCTGATATAACGTAGTCTTGGCCAGGAAGTTCTTTACTTTGATGGGCGTCTATACTCAGATGTGATGTGCCTGCCTATTTTTTAGTCCTGCTCATCCATTCATTAGCTCTGATCTATCAATATGACTTAGCAAAATAGAAATACATGGCAATCGATATTGGAACTAAAATGATGGAAATATTTGTCTTGAACTGGATTATGTTGTCTCTTAATGAGTTTGTGCTAGTGTTTCGTTTAACTGCTGTTGTCAGAATCTTTGGACTAAATTTATCTGCTGTTATTTTCTATTTTTTAAAAAATTTATGCAGCACTGGGAGCAGCTTTTATGGGTGAGGGGCCAAGTGAGGACTGCCCAAATGCATGAAAAACTCAAGGTGCCTATGTCAGAACTGCTTGATCAAGGGGAAATTAGGTAGTAGTAATGCTAAATCGCACGACAGTGATATAGCATTATTGAGATTGGTGCTAGAGTCTCTGGGGTTTCTTTTTTCAAGCTGGAATTCCTCTTAAGCTTTTTTGGTGATAATGTTTTTCAGGTTTGTCTGTGTAAGCTGTTCCTGCTTGCCATGAAAGGCTGAAATCTGCATATTAATCTTCACTTTGAAAGTATCAAAGTATCTCGGGCACAAATATGTGATCGTTATGAATCAAAAGCACCACAATTTCATGCACTTAATATTATTCTTACATAATTTTATTGTGCTTCAATATCTCGTGGATTCTAATTTTGGTTGGATAACTAAAGACTTGTTTAATTTACTGTTGGAGCTGGAGAGTGATCAGAGCTCTGAAGTGATTGATTAACAATTTGTTTACACAAGGGCATACAATTATTTGTTCACAGCTTCTAAACTTGGCATACAATTTGTTTGCGGTCAATTAATGGGGGGTAAAATGGCCCAGCTCAATGGTTTTGATTAATTAGAACGCCATTAGGCTGATTGTTTTTTTTTTTTTTTACACAAGGGCACATATGGTGTGCACTGCTTAACAGCAAAGGGGTTAACCTTTGTCAAACAATTCAAATCTCACTCTTACAGTACATCCAGACATGACTAGGTTCAACTTATAAATATCTACAATCTCTATACAACCAAACTATACAGGATGATACCATTTATCTGTGCATTGACGAAAAATATCAAGTTCCCAGTATGTAGACATGTTCTTTATTCAAGATAGGTCCTTAGATCACACTCTCAGTTTTACTGTGTAAAGCTGCATAAGGAATAACAGGACTGCTTAGAAGTACTTCGTTCCAGATTTTACACTAAAATGTTCTCAAGTTTACTTAACATATAAGCAACTATGTGTATTATATTGAAAGTACCAAATTGTACTGAAACTTGAACACTTATGAGTTATGACTTATCAGTTCCGAGCATGTGCGTGAGAACATAGTTTTAGTTTGCTATGATATCTTCTGGCTTCATGAGAACATAGTTTTAGTTTGCTATGATATTTTTGTGGCTTCATGAGAACCGAGGAAGGAAAGAAAAATAAGGCTTGATGTTTTTGTGCCATCCTCAGTGCTCTCCAATATTTCCGACAGAAATCCACTGGAAGTCCCATAGATAGAATCTGCCAGCTTTGTCAATTGCTGATACTTTTTGGTTCACTTACAAAAAAACAAAACAAATGGAAAGGTCGAAAGGGTAGCTCCATATGGAGATTGACTGGAGAGTAACAATGCAGAACTGAAATAAGGTTGAGAAGGATCCACACACGAGCAACGGTATTTGGATAATTAATATTCTGTATATCTGTTAGATAACCATCAATTGCTCGTCTGCAGTAGTGTCAGAACAACAGAGGATTCAAGATTCATTATTCAGATTTTCATATGTTGTTGGAGAATGTCCCATCCCTAATGCTCAGGTATGCTTTGCAGAGCACAATCTTTTTGAATAACATTTTACAAATTCGGCCTAAAGGAAATTCATGTTCTATAGTTAATTACAACCAAAAGTGCAAAAGGGCAACTGATGATCATATATCCTTGCTTGTGAGATCTGATGTCTTGGCATGGAGGACCTGGATACCGCCCTGCTACGGCTGTCTGTAATTGTGAAATTGGAGAGGCCTAAGAATTAGCTAGAGGTGCTAAGAGGAAGCGCTTCTCTGAAAAATGGAGCATCACTTTGTGAATTCTGCCAATAGTACTAGTCCTAGTCCTAGGCTTGTTAAGCACGTGTTAAAGATGAAGGTTTATTTTCGTTTCAGAGCTCGTAAGCTCTTCCTACTCCTATAGCACAACTGAAATGTGCAAGTGTAATGGAGTTGGATTCATGCCGTCAGTGATGTACTACAACTAATCGTGTGCTCTCTCATTTGCAGAGTAATGAAGGCGAGCTTACAGAGCAGAGCAACATCAATCTCTGTGCTTTCAGACTTGCGTTCAACATTCCATTCCATTGTAGTACAGAAACGTGTTGGATTCCTTTTTTTTTTTCATTGGTTCAACGCTGCTGCCATTTTGTCAACAGATCGAATCACACTCTGCAATTCACCCTGCTAATGGATTGGGCCAAAATGGATTTAACGGAATAATTTGTCATTGATGTTTTTATTCTTGCGGTTTTTATGTATATGTGCAGGAGGAACCAATTCTTGATGTACGCACCACAACTATGTGCAAGTAATATGCTGCAACTTAGATCAGCAGGCTGTAGCATGTTATATTTATGGTCGGAGAGTCATAGGCCACACATTACAAGTAGCACTACAGCAGGTCTTGTGTTGGAAGTAATCATATGGTTCAATTATCTATTTATCCATGGCCTTGCTGTATATCCTGTAACTCTAAAATCAAAGTTGTGATGTGAATTTATGACCTGTAGTGTTGAATTTTAATTAAGTCTGAGCTAATTTGTTGAATTTTTCAAGGCTCAATGATGCTCAGCAGGCATTTTATGGGGTGTTTTGGTGGCTATTACTTTGAAACATTCTGTTTATTTAAGTGACCAATATGCAGGACATGTATTCTCGTGTTCATTTTGTTATTTATGTGTATTTTTAATAAATTTATTTATGTATATTTTTGTTTTTTATTATCATAGTGGTTGTTTATTTATTTGGTTTGTTTATAAGCCGCTGCCTTTTCTTGTCATGGCGTGTAACGTGATTGACGAACTGACCATCGGGTTAGAAAATTCGGTAATGATAGGCGCCGGACATGTCCGGACGCCAGTCCGCGGCCGGACAGGCGCCGCCGCCCGCCCGGGTTAGGGCTCAAGCACTCCCTCCGGTGTAGATTCCGGCCGCCGGCCGGCCGCTTGGCGGCGATCGCCGACACGGCGGTGGTGGCGGTTGGCCGGCAGTGAGCTCGGCGGCGGCGGGCGCCGCTGAAGCCGGGCGGGCCGGGCCGGGCGGTGGGTATAGGTAGGCGGCGGGAGCTCCGGCGAACCCTCGCGCCAGCGGGGCGGGGCGGCCGGGGCGGGGGCGAAGCGCGCGGGAAGAAGGCCGGGAGGAGCGCGCCGGAGGCGGGAAGACGGCGTCCGACGCGCAAGCGTCCGGACGTCCGGGCGCGTGCGTTACCGTAGAAAATTAGTTTCTAATGGATAGAATCCATGGGTTGCCACGTGATTGACGAACTGACGAAGGCCACTGGAGTAGTTTGGCTCCCACCGTATCTGGATTAATTTGGTCTGGTGGATAACAGCTGCATGTCAAGATGTGGACTGGTGTGGGTACAAATCGGATTACAGCCCATTAGCAGGGTGATATGCAATGATGCATCCTATTTTGCACTCATTATGGCACTGTGCTTAACAGCTTAGGCCTCCTTTGGAATGCCGGTTTTTTTTATTATTTTCTGTGTTTTTTCCTATAAATAAAAATAAACTGATTCCTTTGAAATTTCTGCGTTCAGAAGTGGGTTCTTTTATCTTTTTTTCATCGAAGTTCTTTACCCAAGGAACTGAAAAGTGTTTGCCATTTTCCTCGAGAATTTTTTTTGTTCAAAATAACAGCGTGCCAAAGCCCAAAACTCCAAAAGCACGCCGTCGCCGCTGATCCCATTCTTAACAGAGGTTTGCCGCTGGAGTATCTCACTGAGCCAGTGGCCCCACCTGGCAGAACAGAACAGCTCCAAAGCCGAATCGAACCGACGAAAAACCCTTGCTCCGCCCTCTTCCCTCCGCCGCCGCCGCCATGGGTCCGCCGCTGCCGGACGAGCTCGTGGAGGAGATCCTGCTCCCGTGCCGCCCGTCCGACCCCGCGCGAGCCTCGCGCCCGCCCGCCACCAGCAAGCGGTGGTGCCGCCTCGCCACCGGCCCCAGCTTCCGCCGCAGGTACCGCGCCCTCCACCGCACGGCCCCCATGCTCGGATTCCTCCGCGACCCGGCGACCCGCGACGGCGACGGCTTCTTCTCCGCCCGCTTCGTCCCCCGTCCTCCTTCCGCCCCAAGCCCCACGCCGACCAACGCGCTGCGCCCCGCTTCGGCAGCGCCACGCGCCGCGTCCTCTTCCTGCGCGACGCCCGACCACTTGGACCGCGGCCACGCCAGCGCAATCGACCTCCTCGTCTGGGACCCCATCACGGACAAGATGGTGGAGCTGCCCAGGCTGCCGCTGCACCCGTGCCCCGTCAGCTTGAAGGCCGCGGTGCTCTGCGCTGTCCCGGCCGCGGAGTGCGACCACCTCGACTGCCACCGTGGACACTTCCTCGTCGTTCTCCTCATCATCAATCGCAGCACTATACGCATCTGCGTCTACTCATCGGAGGCTGCCGCGTGGCCCGTCGATGGATCCCCTTATGATTTTAGGGCGTGTTTGGTTCGTTGTTGTCCACAGCCTGGCTCGCATGCCGCAACCAGGCCCGATGTGGCCAGGCTCGTCACATGCCGGAGGGTTCGTTTGGTTCTCGTTTCCATGCATGCAGGCCCGCGTCATCCGGTGTTTGGTTGTTGCACATCTAGCGCAGAAAACTGATAGCCTGTGTCTCTGACGCTGGCCCGACTGCACGACAGGCGCTCACGCTCGCACGGCCGGAGCCTGGCTCCAAAGAAACGGCCTATTCGCTCGTTCTTTCGCAGCCTGGCCGAGAGGTGTCTATTGCATGCGTGCAGCCTGGCTGGGAGGGTCAACCAGGATACCAAACACGCAGGTGCCTGCATCTGGAGGGCCTGGTTCCAGCTGACCAGCCAACCAAACACGCCCTTAGTTTTACCATACCCCGTCTCACCCCCTTCTTGGTATGGGGGGACTCTGCATGCAGCCCCCTCGTGGGGAATGCACTCTACTTCACGTGTGGGGTTAGGATGATCATGTATGATTGGTGCAGGCAGCACTATTCTATAGAACAGACTCCTCCGCACTCGTGCAAAAACTTTCTTCCCCTTGTGCCAATAGAGCTCATTACTATGGGGGATGGTCGCCTGGCATTAGTAGCAGTGGAGGATTCTACGCTCTACATAGTGCCAAGGGATGGAGAGTTGCGATGGGGAGAAGTGAAGACCATTGCTTTCAAGATCAATAAACTGCCTCCCCTTTGTAACTCGGGGAGAGCCACACCTGATGTGGTTGGCTTTGCAGAAGGCAATGGTCTTGTTTTCCTGAGAATTGGAAATGAGGTCTTCAGTCTTGATATAAATTCCACTCAGGTGATGATGCCCGCTCGGTTGAAGGTGTATGAGTTGTTGCACATTGTTTTCCTTTCCTACATTAACTTATGCACTCCAGGTACTTGTCTCACCCGTCCTGATTATCTTTATTCCTGTACAATTTATCTTAACTTTACTTAAGAATAATGAGTTTATAGAAAATGCAACATCATCCGTGTCACTCCTGCCTAAAAACATTTTTTCTTTGGGACATCTTTGGAAATCACTATATATACATGGCTTATCCATTAATCATGCGCACCTGATATGGATGGTATTGGTGTCTGGATAACCGATCAAAATTTGGGACAGTTGATAGTGTAGCACTTGATTCATGTGGCAATTCAGTATTTGCTTCTAGTTGTCTCACCGACATGTGTTTAATCGAGATTTGCCGCTCAGTCAGTTAACTTCTTGTTACGGCGTCGGCGAGGAGAACGTAAGGGAGAGTGGAGGAGGAGGCTAGACTGTGAATTGGAACGCAAGGGATAGCGAGGAAGCGGTGCAGCGGGAGGTTCGCCGGCGGCAGCGGCTGAATCGCCTGCAGCCACCGTCGAAGAGGTAACCCGCCCACCTTGGAAGGTTTATTTCTTCTTCGATAAATCCTGATTACAAACTATAGTGTCCTTTATATATTAGGAACACTTGCCTTAACAATCCAAACCAAATCAATCTACTAAAATCCTCCCCTTCCTAAATCTCCAGTCACCATATCAATCCCTAGTAGGCCTGGGCCGGCGCCTATATTGGCGCCCTACAAAAGCGTCCACAACACTTCCCTCCTCCCCAACAAACAGCTCGTCCGCGAGCTGAAAGGTTGGATAACGATCTTTGAAGTCATCAACATCTTCCCAAGTAGCATCAGCAGCAGTATGGCCTTCCCAATGAACAAGAAGCTGCCAACGACCGTGGTTCAGGCGAGAACGAATAACAGTAAGTGGAGTAGGCAACACTCGACCATGCAGTATGGATGGCAAAGGAACCACAGCTGTAGGAGGATCACCAATATACTTTTTGAGAAGGGCGACATGAAAAACATCATGAATCCGAGCCTTGGGGGGAAGGCGAAGACGATACGCCACAGCACCCAAACGCTCCGTAATCTGATAAGGTCCAAAAAATCGAGGTGCCAACTTTGAAGAAGCGGCTGGAGTGATGCCAACTGCCGTGCGATGGTGGAGGCGAAGCCAAACCCAGTCACCTACAGCAAACTCAACAAAGCGGCGTTTCTTGTCATGCTGCTCCCGCATAGTATCCTGGGCCAATTCCAAACGAGCTCGAACATCCAACAGGAAGGAATCACGGTCACGAAGCTGACGATCAACAGCCGCAACACGAGCTGAACCAGGAAAATAGGTGACCAAAGATGGTGGTGGTCGACCATATACGACTTCAAATGGCGTTGCACGAAGAGCAGACTGGTAGGAAGTGTTGAAGCAAAATTCTGCCCAAGGTAGCCACTGCAGCCAAGACCGGGGTCGATCCCCAGCCAAACAACGCAGATACATGATGATAATGCGATTAGTCACTTCGGACTGACCATCAGTTTGGGGATGAAATGCTGAACTGCGCAACAGAGTAACACCAGCCAATTTAAAGAGCTCTTCCCAAAAGTGGCTGGTAAAGACCGTATCCCGATCACTGATAATAGAAGTTGGAAACCCATGAAGCCGCACAATATTGTCAAAGAAGGCCCGAGCAACAGTGCTAGCTGAATATGGATGACTCAAGGCAATGAAATGTGCCATCTTAGAGAAACGATCAACCACTGTAAGTATCACGGACTTGCCACCCACTCGTGGAAAGCCTTCCACAAAGTCCATTGCAATATCACTCCATACATGTGTCGGTACAGGCAAAGGCTATAGAAGACCAGCAGGATGCAAGTGCTCAGTCTTATTACGCTGACAAACTGCACAGCCTGTGATGAAATCTCGAACCAATCTGCGTGCTTGTGGATTGTAAAAAGACGCAAGCAGACGATGAAGTGTCTTCTGGGACCCTTCATGGCCGGCGGTATGAGCATCACGTAGCAAGTGAGGCCAAAGGGACGACCCATCAGGAACGAATGGCCGTCCCTGAAACAGCAGCAGGCCATCTACAAGTGTCCACCCATCTGGTGCAGTGCCCGCTGCTACTTGTGCCTGAAGATCTTGGGCCTGAGAATCATGTTGCAGCTCCGCACGCAAGTCATCATATACAGCAAAGGAAGGTCCAGAAAGCACACAAGCTGTCGTCATACTACTGGAATCCATGTCACGCCGTGATAAGGCATCAGCAACTGTGTTCAACTTGCCCGGTCTGTACTCAACAGAAAGGTCATAGCCGAATAATTTGGTAACCCAAGTGTGCTGTGGAATAGTTGTCAAATGTTGGTCCAGAATGAACTTCAAACTCCAATGATCTGTCCGTACCGTGAAGGGGCGGCCCCAGAGATATGGTCGCCAATGACGGACAGCCTTGACGAGACCAATCAACTCCCGTTCGTATGCTGGAAGCTTGGCATGATGAGGTGCCACAGCACGACTGAAAAAGGCCACGGCACCATCGCCTTGATGAAGGACTGCACCAAAACCTGCTCCGGAGGCATCACAGTCAACGATAAACCGCTTGGAGAAGTCAGGAAGTTGCAGCACTGGAGCAGACATGAGGGCTGCCTTGAGAGCGGCGAAGGCGGTGTCCGCCTCAGCTGACCAGGAGAACCGTTCCCCCTTGAGGAGGGCAGTGAGAGGGGCGGCCACACCACCGTAGCCTGCGATAAATTTGCGGTAGTAGCCAGTGAGCCCCAGAAAACCCCGAAGAGCCCGGGCCGTGCACGGATGGGGCCAAGCCTCCACAGCTGCAACCTTCTCAGAATCCATGGCAACGCCATCGGCTGAGATGATGTGGCCCAGGTAGGCGACGGACGTTTCGCCAAAGAAACACTTGGAATGTTTGGTGAACAGGCGATGATCCCGCAGCTGCTGTAGCACTTTCCGAACATGCTGTAAATGTTCTGACCAAGATGAACTGTAAATAAGTATACAACAACAACAACAACAACAAAGCCTTTTATCCCAAGCAAGTTGGGGTAGGCTAGAGATGAAACCCAAGAGAGACGGGAAACTGGAAGACACAAAAGGGCACACGACAGAAAGAGGTCACGGTTCAGGCACGTTGATTGCCAGTCTCCAAGCGCTCCTGTCCAAAACTAAATCCTTAGAGATATTCCACTCCTTAAGGTCTCTCTTAACTGACTCGTCCCAAGTCAGTTTAGGTCGACCTCTACCGCTCTTTACGTTATCGGCCCGCTTCAGAACCCCACTACGCACTGGCGCCTCGGGAGGCCTCCGCTGGAAATCGGTGTTGAATCAATTTCTCCTCCATTGGTGCCACCCCAACCCTATCCCGAATATCGTCGTTCCGAACTCTATCCCTCCTGGTGTGCCCGCAAAAACCAACGCAACATACGCATCTACGCCACACTCAATTGCTGGACATGTCGCCTTTTTGTGGGCCAACACTCAAAGACCGTATAACATCGCCGGGCGAATCGCCGTCCTATAGAATTTACCCTTCAGCTTCGAGGCACCCTTTTTATCACAAAGGACGCCAGAAGCTTGGCGCCATTTCAACCAACCCGCTGCAATTCTGTGCCTGACGTCTTCATCTATGTCGCCATCCTTTTGTAGCATCGATCCTAAATACCGAAAAGTATCCTTCTTGGCCACCACTTGCCCATCTAGGCTAACGTCTCCCTCCTCGTGCCTAGTCACGCTGAAATCGCACCTCATATACTCGGTCTTGGTCCTACTAAGTCTGAACCCCTTCGACTCTAACGTGTGTCTCCATAGTTCTAACTTCCTATTAACCCCTGCCCCTACTTGTCATCCACTAGCACCACATCGTCGTCGGCAAAAGAGCATACACCAAGGGATATCACCTTGTATGTCCCTTGTGACCTCATCTAACATCAAGGCAAATACATAAGGGCTCAATGCTGACCCCTGATGTAGTCCTATTTTAATTGGAAAGTCACCGGTGTCGCCATCGCAAGTGAACTGTAAATAAGTATATCATCAAAAAATACGAGAACAAAGTGCCGAATAAAAGGCTTCAGAACGTCATTCATCAAAGCTTGAAAGGTTGCCGGTGCATTCGTCAGGCCGAATGGCATGACAAGGAACTCGAAGTGGCCTCGGTGTGTCCGGAACGCCGTCTTGAGAATATCATCCGGATGCATGCGCACTTGATGATAGCCACTGCGGAGATCAATCTTTGAAAAGAATCTAGCACCCCTCAGTTCATCCAAGAGCTCATCAACGACTGGGATTGGGAACTTATCTTTGACGGTGCTGTCATTGAGAGCACGGTAGTCGACACAGAACCGCCAACTGTCGTCGTGCTTGCGGACTAGGAGCACCGGGGAGGAAAAAGGTGATGTCGACTCCCGGATGATCCCCTGGCCCAGCATGTCGTCACACTGACGCTCAATCTCGTCCTTCAATAATTGGGGATACCGGTAGGGCCGAACCGCCACCGGCACTGAACCTGGCAGTAGGTGGATGCGATGATCTTGTCGACGCTTGGCGGAGGCAGGCCGTGCGGTGTGGCGAAGACGCCCTCGAAGGACTGGGCAGTTCCTGCAAAGACGCCTCGAGGATCGATGATGGCACGAGCAGCAGCAATGACCGGCCCCCAAGCCAGTCCAATGATGGGCACGCCCATTGAACCAGAATGCCATTGAGAGAGCAGCGAAGTCCCAAACGATGGGTCCCAGTGTTCGCAGCCATTGGACGCCAAGGACAAGGTCAAACGGGCCCAAGTCCAATGCAAAACAGTCGATGGTGAAGCGCTCATCATTGATGGAGACGTCAACGGCGGCTCATACACCAGGGCTGCGCACCCGGTCACCATTGGCAACCAAGACAGACAACCCATCGCGAGCTGTAATCTGCAGGCCAAGACGCTGAGCCATCTCTGCATGAATGAAAGTGTGAGTAGAGCCGGTATCCACCAATGCCTTGAACGGAACGCCGCCAATGACCACTTGGAGCACCATAGAATCCGAAGGCCCGAGGCCAGTAAGGGTGTGCAAGGAGATCTCCAGGTCTGTGATGTCGCCCAATGGGTCGTCCTCTCCATCAGCCAACTCCATGAGAAAGATCCCCTTGGCAGGGCATTTGTGGTCTTTGTTGTACGGTGCCGGGCAGAAATAGCACTGTCCGTTCTGGCGCTTTTCCTGTATCTCTGCCGGTGAGAGACGGCGGAAACGATGGCGCTGGGCTTCTGAGGTGCCGTCATGGGGAGCAGCAGTAGCGCCCGTCGCACTGGAGGCTGCAGGAGCACCTCCCGTACTGTAAGACACGGAGCCACGGCGAGCGTTCGACTTAGGCAGCGCCGAGCTGTTGACGGTGGATGCCTCTGTGTGACGTCGCTCATATGCCCTTGCTAAACTCATGGCTTGCTGCAAGTTGTCAGGATGCTGCAGCTCCACATCAGAAGCCAACGGCTGACCCAATCCTCCAGTATAAAGATCAATCGTCGTTCTGGTGGACAGATCATCACAACGCGAAAGCAAGGCAAGGAAGCGCCGGGAGTAATCCTCCACCGTACCCGTGCGGATCAAGGCCTTGATCTCAGCGACAGAGTTGGTGCGAATAGGAGGCCCGAAGCGGAGGTTGACGAAGTCGACGAAGCGCCGCCAAGGGACCATCCCGAAGTCGCTTTCCATCTGATAGTACCACTCGGCCGCTGTACCATCCAAATGCAGGGACGCCATCCACACCTTCTGATCCGCCGGCACACGATGCCCACGGAAGTAGTTGTCACACTTGTTCAGCCATGTGAGCGGGTCTGATTCGCTGTTGAAGGTAGGGAACGGGATCGTCGGCGGCCGGTGAAAGTCCGCATCATCACGGAGGCGGCGGCCAAAGGCGCGACTGCCGTAGTCGCCATCACGAACGCCACGCGTGTCGAAGTCGCGACCGTAGCCACCCCGCCATCCAAGTCGCGACCGCGTCGGCCCCGCGTGTCGGTCGCGGTCACGGCCGCTGCGCTGCGTCAAAATCGCGCCACCCCGACCAGAGAAATCGCGGCCGGCGGTCCGGATCGCGGCGCTCGCAGATCCACGAAGGGCGCGGGTCGCGAATTCCGCCCAGCGCGGTCGCGGCCGGACCCCCGCTCGTCGAAGTCGTCGCCGTCGCGGTGGGCTTCCTTTGTCGCCCTCGTGAGGGTCCTCCCCCCGCCTTTGCCTGGATCAGGCTTGCCCGCCTCAATGCGAGCGAGGCAGGTGTCATGGGAATTGAGGCGGTTGGTGATGGTGGTGAGCTGAGCGAAGACGCGATCGAAGTTCGCATCCAGTCGCGCCGCCAGAGCCGCAGGATCGATGGGAGTACCGGACATAGTTGTCGATGTACTCATGGGGGTCTCTGATACCAAATTGTTACGGCGTCGGCGAGGAGAACGTAAGGGAGAGTGGAGGAGGAGGCTAGACTGTGAATTGGAACGCAAGGGATAGCGAGGAAGTGGTGCAGCGGGAGGTTCGCCGGCGGCAGCGGCTGAATCGCCTGCAGCCACCGTCGAAGAGGTAACCCGCCCACCTTGGAAGGTTTATTTCTTCTTCGATAAATCCTGATTACAAACTATAGTGTCCTTTATATATTAGGAACACTTGCCTTAACAATCCAAACCAAATCAATCTACTAAAATCCTCCCCTTCCTAAACCTCCAGTCACCATATCAATCCCGAGTAGGCCTGGGCCGGCGCCTATATTGGCGCCCTACAAAAGCGTCCACAACACTTCTAGTGCCACAAATTTCGTGGATTCAAATTGTTATGTTTCCAAATTTTGGCTGGGAGAGGAAGGCATCCAGAAGGACGAAAGCCAATTAGTTACCTTCATGAGCTTCTAAAGTTCAGCTTTCAGTCTCATGCCTTCCTGAAACCCAGTACATTCCTTACTTATAAATGGTTATGACTTAACACCATGGAAATGTGGATGTTAGCTGAACAAATAGTGTTCCTCTGGAATTATGATTTCATCTCTTATTGCAAAGTGTGGTTAATAACTTATTTACTAGTGTGGCTAATAAGTCAGTGTTTTCACCTTTTTGGTTAGCCGTTAGTGGCAACCTATTGAACCTTGTGGTTGGTCAAAATTTGAAAACAAATGTTCAGTCTGGGGAAGTAGATTCCTCTGCCAGCTGATGTTACTTTAAAAACTTTTGCATTCCTGCAGTGACGGGGGTAGTATCTCCTGATGATGGACCAAAACCAGGTGCCTCTACTGATGACTGGTCATGTGTGGCCAGCAGTCTTCCCAGTCAAGGTGAAATCGTGTAGTAGTAATCATGAATATCTTGTGCTATATGCTGGCTCTTTAGCATTGGTGGCATTGCTGCTGGTTTCTGTCTGTTCTCTTCAGTGTTTCTGCATTTTTCTCTCAAATTTTTAGCTCAATCAGCGTTTGTCATGCTCAACTGGGCTCGCTAGTTAGCTTTTCAATATCCTACTCCACATATGCTCTCATACTTACTAATTTAGATTGCTGGAGAATTAGTATGATTCCTTTTGTCTAAAAGTAGTGCAATTACTGAATTAGTATGGTTCCTTATGTCTAAAAATACATGTGCTGGAGAAAATCAGCATTCAAAATTAAATAGTGCAATTGCTTAATAACTCAATGAGTTAATTTATCCTAAATGTTTTTGTTTAGTTGAGGCAGCCAATCAGTTGCAGTTAGTGCAAGTTCATCTACCTGATTGCTCAATCCAGTGTAATCACCAGTTGCCCATGTGATGAGCACCAAGTGCTAGCAACTAGTTAGATAATACAAAAATCATGTCTGTGCATTTTTATTGGTGTCTGGACAACCTATCAGAATTTGGGACAGTTGATAATGTAACACTCAATTTATGTGGTGATTCAGGTTTTGTTTCTCATTGTCTCGCTGACATGTGTAGATAATGTGGCACTCAATTCACGTGGTGATTCAGGATTTGTTTCTCATTGTCTCGCTGACATGTGTTTATTCGGGATTTGCTGCTCAGTGGGATAAATTCTGGTGCCACAAAATTGCGTGGATTCAAATGTTATATTTCCATATTTTGTCTAGGACTAGGAGAGGAAGGCAGCCAAAAGACAGAAGCCATTATCTACATGAGCTTCTACAGTTCAAATTTCAGTCTTGTGCCTTCCTGAACCCTGTACATTCTTTACCTATGAATGGTTATAACTTAACACCATAAAAATGTTGATGATAGCTAAACAAAGAGTGTTCTTCTCGAATTACGATTTCATCTCTTATTGCAAAGTATGGTCAATTTACTTATTGATTAGAGGAGCTTTGGCTAATAAGTTATTGTTTTTTTTTTTGGTTAGCCAAATAGTGGCAACCTGTTGAACCTTGTGGTTGGTAAAAATTTGAAAACAAATGTTCTGTTTGGGCAAGTGGACTTCTCTGCCAGCTGATGTTACTTTTAAAACTTTTGCATTCCTGCAGTAATGGGAGTACTATCTACTGATGGTGGACCAAAGGCAGGTGCCTCAAGTGACGAGCGGTCATGTGTGGCCAGTGGCCTTCTCAGTCAAGGTGAAATCATGTAGTAGTAATTGTGAATTTCGTGTGGTATATGCTGGGGCTCTTCAGCGTCCGTGACATTGCTGCTGGTTTCTGTCTGTTTCCTTCAGGGTTTCTGCATTTTTCTCTCTTAATTTTTAGCTCAAGCAGTGTTTGTCATGCTCAATTGGGCTTGCTGGTAAGCTGGCAACCTTTGCAATATCGTACTCCACATATGCTCTCATGCTTTACTACCTTATATTTCAATGAAATCCTGGAATCAGTATGCTCCATGTGCAGGAAAAAATGAACATTCAGAATTTAAATAGTGCAACTGTGTAATGCTCAATGAGTCAATTCAGATAGTTGTGGCAGCCAATCAGTTGCAGTTAGTGCAAGCTTATCAACCTCATTGCTAAATCGAATGTAAACACCAGTTGCCCATGTGATGAGCACCAAGTGCTAGCAACTATAGTTAGTAGTACAGAAATCATGCATGTCTGTTTATATAACAATATAAGTGTGCATGGAAAACCCAGGTTTAATTTCTTTCTTTAATGCAGGGAAAAACCCAGGTTTATGAGGGTGTCGTGGGGTTATACTCTTGTCAGTGGAATTAGAATGAAATGATCCTTTATGACTTTAATTGGTTACATGCCAGTCACCATGCATGACATTTGTGTGGTAGCACACTGTTTCATTATAGTTGGAGATATCTGTGCTGTGTCCAATCTGTTTTACTGTTGTGGCCATGGTTTTCCCAAGTGGTATGATAATTTTATAAGAGGATTCACTTACTCCATTTGCACTTCACAACTTGCTGTTTACTTCATCTGCTCTGCTGTTTCTTTTGGTCACATGATAATTTACCGTTGTTGACTGCAGGCGAATAGCTACAGCTGTTGGATGGGGGAGGAGGCTTTTGGTGCACCTAGAATCGTCAGGCTTGAGGGCGAACGAATGCTTCCCATTGGACTCGGCTGAGGCAACAGCAGCATCCTTGATAAAACCTTGTCTAAAGTATCTGAAAATCGTGGTAGTGCTACGCAATGTGAGATTCATTGGTCAAAAGGGGATTTAGTAAGTACCAAATGCTGCATATGTAAGGAGCTCTATGTCAGGGCAACTACTCTGACTGACAACACCCGCTTCCTTTCTGGGCCAATAATCTTGTAAACATCCAAATCCAGTTTATATTCTTGTAGAATGCATGCGGTCATGAATCATGAAAGAGTGAGTATGCTAGTCAAACTGAAGACATGCATGCATCTCCTTGGTCCTTGCCAGTGCCAGGGTTAAAAATGGCAGATTCCAATATAATCTTCAGCATTCACGTTCTTGTGTTGTGTGACGAGGATTTGGACGGAAGAGTTCCTTGGATAAATAAATACCTGATGTCAACATTTTGATTGATTGCCTCTTCTTTTTCTCTGTTTGCAAAAAATAAAAATAAAATAAAATAAAATTCATCGACCGTTACTAAAATGCTGCTGAAAAAATAGATTTCATTCATGCAAGAGCTGACGCAACGACTTGTTTGCTTTGCCTGCAGCATGAAGAGAAGTCTCGTTAGTCGTTAACTGACTGGGTCCCAACCCAGGCCCCACCTGTCAGCGACTTTGGACCATGTGGGCCTTGGGATAAAGCTGGCAAGTTGGCAACCCGTCCCGGTTCTTCTCCGTTAAATTTCAGTTCTCTTCTCTCGCTCGCCGCTCCGCCCCGCCCCCGACCAAACCACCCCTCCCGCCGCGCCCCTGCCGCCGCAATCCAGGCCGGCAGCATGCCGCCGCGGCCGCCGTTCCTGGAGGAGGAGCACGTCGAGGAGATCCTCCTCCGCTTCCCGCCGCACCAGCCCGCGGGCCTCTTCCTTGCCGCCCTCGTCTGCAGGCGCTGGTGCCGCCTCATCTCCAGCCCCGCCTTCCGGCGCAGGTACCGCGAGTTCCACCGCACGCCCCCCATGCTAGCGTTCCTCTCCAACGGCGTGGCCGACGACCCCGACGGCTCGAGACATATGTCTCGCTTGGTGACACGCCCCCGAAACGCATTCCGCGGATTGCGCGAATGGCGCGCCCTCGACGCCCGCCACGGCCGCGTGCTCCTCCAACGCGTCGAGGAGGAGGACACCCGCCACGGCCACCGCAACCCCTTCCAGCACGCTGCGGCGGAGGACGCCCGCCACGAACGCGTCCTCTTCCAGCGCATTGGGGCGCCCGTGGAGGGTGCCCGCGGACTCCTCGCCGCGGTTCTTTTCACCAAGGAGAGGCGGGAGGTGCCCATCCCGTCGGAGGGGTTGCGCACTTTGGCGGCGGCGGTTCTCTGCTCTGACACAACCGGCGCTTGCGACCACCTCGATTGCCACCGTGGACCCTTCCTCGTGGTTCTTGTGGCCTCTCGTTTGGGTAACACCTTCATCTACACCTACTCATCTGAATCTGCTACATGGAACGGCCCAATCTCCGCCCAGCGCCAAGTCGGCACAGCACGGTTGATGCCCAGCGCGTATGTGGGGAGTGCACTCTACTTTGGGTTTCGGAATCTAAACTCAATCCTCAAGTACGATCTGCAATTGGGACAGATCTCTTGGATTCGACTACCAAGTATGTGTACCTATTATCACCCAAATGTGTTCACAACCACAGAAGCTGGTGTGCTGGGGTTGGCCACGATACGTGGTACCACGCTCTACATTTGGTCCAGGAAGGACGATGCTCCTCAAGTAGATGATGCTGGGTGGACACAACCCCGAGTCATTGAGCTCCGGAAAATGCTTACTGTGGAGGACGTCTTATCCTTGCGGCAACCTCATGTGGTTGGCTGCTCGGAGGGCATTGGTGTCATTTTCTTCTTGTCGAATGGTCTGATCCACGCAATTGATCTGAAGACCTGTAAGGGGAAGAAGTTTGGCAATGGCAGAACTATCTACACTCTTATTCCTTGCAGGAGCTTTTACGCTCCAGGTACATCTTAGCTTAGTCTTTTGTTCTACGATACTTATAATTTTATAAAGAGCAGTATTCAAGATAGTAACATGCAATTTTGATGGTGTGCTCAAGAATAACGAATTTGCAGAAGTAGAATATTATCACAATCTGCTATCTAACTGGTTTTATCCTATTTAAATTGTTTTACATTGAATCATCTATGGAACTTGTTTGATGTGCCTAGGAGTTTGTTTATCGATTAAGCTTGATTTGTTCTGATGGTATGGCCCTGACAACGTAGCCTCAGCCTGCAAGGTCTGCCGGGTGCAGCAGGGATAATAGAAAAAGCCTTTACTTCGACATAGTGTCTATCTTTGATCTTATTCATCCATTAGCTCCATCTGTCGATGTGACTTAACAAAATCCAAATGGTTGGTGATATTGGTTCTAAATTAAGGGACATATTTATCTTGAACTTGAGTGTTGAGTCCATTGTCTTCTATTTAAGTTGGTGCTAGTTTGCTGTTAACTTCTGCTTGGTTTGTTAGAAGCATATATTCATCAAGGGTAAAGTTGATGCTTTAACCATCTAATGTTATAAATTTCTGCAGCTTTGGGAGCAGCTTGTACAAGAGAGGGACCAAGTGATGGTGGCTAAAGTGCATGAAAAACTGGAGGATCTCATGTAGGAGCTCAAGCAAGGTAAAACTGGGTAGTGGTAATGGTAAATACGTATCATAAGATCTATGGTGCATACCACCCTTTGCATCCATGAGATTGTTAGGCTTAGGCTTCTGTCTCTCCTAATTTTTTTTGCCTGATCTGTGTCTACAAAATTCCAAAGTTTTATCGGGCTTGTATGTAATATGTTTACCCCTGCATTGTCCTACTTGGTGTGTGACTATATGTGATCCTGCCTTCTCTTTCAAACAAAAAACTATATGTGATCCTGGATTCCTGCTTGTGATGAAAATCTTAAATGTGCATATTGTTCCTTCCTCTTCTAAATTTGTGTAGGCCCTAGAAAATGAGCATGCTGCACTTTCATAAGTTCCATGCTGTTCCTACATAATTTTGGTGTGCTTCAACATTTTGATTGGATAACCAGGAAGTTGTTAATTAGTTAATTTATTGTTGTGATATTTACTTTAGTCGGCAACCTGGTAAACATCCTAATTCAGACAATTCATATGTGTGAACCTTGAAACCATAACTCAGTTAATTAGGATAGGACAGAGACCATATTTGTCATAATTTAGCTTGTGCACAGGTAAAAATCGAGGGGGAAAAAGAACTGACATCATCAAAGAATAACAAAGCGCATAAGTTTTCACTCCTTTGGATTAATTTGATCGTCATGACATCTGGAGCTGTGTAACTTATTTTTGCTAAGCTTGATGAATCAAAGTACGCATTCTGACTTCTGACTCAGTTTCATTGGTTTGAGTGTATGACATCTGTGCCACAGAGCATTGTTGAAGCTCTGGTCATGCAAATTCATTCTTCTTTGTTCATTTCACTTTGCTGAATGATTCATCAATCATCAGTGGCTCTGCATAGTTCATACTGCTCTTGAATTCCGGTCTGAATGGAACAAAACTGCAGCAGGTGGTGAACTGGTGATGGTGAATCATGGTTCGCCGCGTTGAATTCTGGTCTTGATGCATGAACAATGTTGACTTGTTGGGGCTTCCATTTCAACTTACTGAAGCTGTTGTTCTGTGTTTGCTAGGCAAGGGGCTCCTCCTGGGAATGAGTGATCTGTATTCTGTAATGCTGGATTAAAATTTGGCTCATAATTTAGTTCTCAACTGTAGGTTAAAGTGAGCTAAGACTTCCTCTTTGAGCTCAACCATTATTTGTTCTGTGTTTGTAATGCTGCGCACTATGATTTGTCTATTTAGCCAGTAATTGGCATCTGCACAGTGATTTGCTTCCTTCACATGCTAGATGCTGTGGCATGTTAAAGTGAGCAGACTTCCTTTTTGAGCTCAACTATAGGTTAATGGCTTTGAATGCATAGATTAGAACATCAGGATTTTTTTTCTTAGGTTAGAGTTCCTTAAAATTTCTATTTCTAGCTATAACAATGTTGAACAAATTGGTTGGTTTATAAGGGCCACATGTTTCTGTTGAAAAAATATATACAAATGCAGTTATAAGTGCCATATATTGGTTACAGTTCTAATTTTGATTACCTCTTCCTTTTTTCTCTCTTGCTCAAATATTGCGTAAATTTATGAAAACTACATTACAGTTGCTACCCGTGTGATGAGCACCAGGTGCTAGCAACTTGTTAGTAGTACAGAAATTTTGTTTCCATATATACGAACATCAGTTTGCTTGAAACCTGTGTTTATTTTCTTCCTCTTTCTTAGATACAATGACATGCAGCACTTCTGCGTTTTAGGGGAAAAAAAATTCTGGTTTGTAAGGGTATTGTGGGGTTACACTGTCAATGTAATTGGAATGAAATGATCCTTTATGAATTTTTTGTTGTTAGTCGCCATGCATGACACTTGTGTAGCAGCCCACTGTTTCGTTATAGTTGGAGATTTATCTGTACTGTGTGGAATTTGTTTTGCTGTTGTGACCATGGTTTTCTAATTTGTTATGCTAGTTTCATAAGAGGGTTCACTTTCTCCATTTGCACTTCATTACTTGCTGTTTACTTCATCTGCTCAGTTGTTTCTTTTCGCCACTTGATAATTTACCCTTGTTGACTGACTACTTCAACTGTAGGCGATTAGCTGCAGCTGTTGGATGTAGCAGGCTTTACATTTGCTGCACCTTGAATCGTCAGGCTTGTGGGCGAATGGATGCTTCCCGTTGGACTCGGTGCTGAGGCAACAGCAGCCTAGATAAAACCTTGTCTAAACTTTCTGAAAAATAGTACTAGCTAGTGTTACGTGTTATCTTTTGTGAGATTCTTTAGTCAAGAGTGGATTTAGTAGTAGCAAATGCCGTATATATAACGAGCACTATGTCAGGAAAACTATCTGACATCCCTTCCTTTCGGGACCAATAATCTTGCACTGTAAACATCCAAATCTAGTTTAGCTTTTGGATTCAGGTTACTTGTGAGTCCATGATATGCTTTTCAGTTCCATTCCAGTAAGCCAGCATATTCTTGTGTGACGAGGATTGGACTGAAGAGTTTCTAATAATTGGCAGT
Organism: Chrysopogon serrulatus; assembly: GCA_015844335.1. Lineage (NCBI taxonomy): Eukaryota > Viridiplantae > Streptophyta > Magnoliopsida > Poales > Poaceae > Chrysopogon > Chrysopogon serrulatus. The sequence goes on along the minus strand of JADLZL010000285.1, from coordinate 18,054 downwards.
GTAGATAGAGCAGCTTGTCTATAGTATTCTGAAAATCATATTAGTGTCACCGAATTTTCATGTGTGAGAGATTCTTGGTCTGGAGGGATTTAGCAGCAGCAAATGCAGTTATGCTGCATATATAACAAGCTCTATGTGAGGACAACTGTTCTGACGCCCCCTTTCTGGGTCAGTTGTAATCTAGTGAACACCCAACATTCCAATTCCAGCTTATTAACTTTTGGATTTAGGCTTATGAGTCCTTGCTTATCACTGATTGGAACAAGGTTGCCAAGAAGCATGCTTGTGGCTAGTCTTGTAGAATGTGGTCATGAATCATGAAATGTTCATCAGTTCCAGCCAGTGCATTCTTCTGTGACAACGCATTCAACTGAAGAGCGTGTCTTGGATCAATTTTCTGATGTGGTTGCACGTGTTATGTTTTTTTTTATTAACGGAACGTACGTGCTGTGTTGTGGTTGGATCAGTTTCATTAGTGTATATGTTTGTGTTTTCACTAAACACAAGAACCACCACAAGACTATTCGTATGATCCAGTCCAAGAAAAAATGTTTGACTCTGTCAAATATGGGGCCCACTCTCAGTCTCGCTGGCTCCCTGGCCCCACTTTCAGCGTGTTGAGGCCTTGGGCCTTTGGCCGAAGCGGATGTCATCGCAGCCCACTTTCTTCAGTTCATTCCTCCTCCTCTCGTCTCCCTCGATTGCGGCTTGCCACCGCCCAAATCACCAAACCCTTAGCGCCGGCAGCAACCAGCCATGCCGCCGCCGCCGCCGCCGCCGCCACCGCCACCGCCACCGCCGCCGCCGCGGGCCCCTGCCGGAGGAGCTCATCGAGGAGATCCTGCTCCGCTTCCCGGCGCACGAGCCCGCGGGCCTCGTCCGGGCCGCGCTCGTCTGCAGGTGCTGGTGCCGCCTCGTCTCGGGCGCGGGCTTCCGGCGGAGGTTCCGCGAGTTCCACCGCACGCCCCCGATGCTGGGGTTCCTCCTCAACAACCAGGTCGATCCCGACGCCTCCGGCGTGGCCCGCTTCGTGCCCACGTCCGCCTTCTGCCTGCGGCACCCCGAGATCCGCGGCTGGCGCGTGCTCGACGCCCGCCACGGCCGCGTCCTCCTCCAGCGGCAGCCCGCGGGGCGTGACAGCGTCGACTTCCTCGTCTGGGATCCCGTCACCAGGACCAGCGCGAGTTGCCCAGCCCGTCGCCGATGCTGTCGCGGGGGCTGCTTTGCTTTGCTGCGGCGGTTCTCTGCTCTGACACCACCGGCGCTTGCGACCACCTTGATTGCCGCCGTGGACACTTCCTTGTGGTTCTTGTCATAGTCGATGATCCTCAAGCTATGGACAGCTACTTGTGCACCTACTCATCCGAATCTGCCACATGGAGCAACCGAGTCTCCGTTGGCATAATCAGCTGCACCGCACGGATGCCCAGCGTATGTGTGCGGAATGCGCTTTATTTCGGGTTTGCATCCTCAAACAAAATCCTCAAGTATGATCTGCAATCCGGACAAATCTCTAGGATGAAACTCCCAGCTGAATGCATCTCTCGTGAGCCAAAAGTGTTCACAGCCACGGAGGGTGAACTCAGAATGGCCACCATACGTGATTACAAGCTCTACATTTGGTCCAGTGAGGATACTTGTTATAGCTGGATACAAACCAGCGTCATTGAGCTCGAGAGGTTGCTCCCTGTTATTGATGCCTTCTTGGGGTCAGGTGAACCTAATGTGGCTGGCTTTGCAGATGGCGTTGGTGTCCTTCTCTTGTGGGCAAACAACGTCCTCTACAGAGTTCATGTTGACACCTGCGAGGGTGAAGAAGTGTTACGAGGGCCATAATATCTACAATGTTATTCCATACATGAGCTTTTTACACTCCAGGTACACCTTCGCTTAGTTTTAGGTTTTACAATATTCAGAATGAGCAGTATATGAAATGCTAACATCCAATTTTGGATGCCCGGATGGTATGTTCAAGAATGACTATTTTTTGCAAAAGTGGAATATCAGAATCTGTTATCAAACTGGTTTTATCCTACCTAAACCTTTTGATGTCGGATCATCTATGGAACTTGTTCGATGTGCCTGTTGGTTTTATCCTAATTGTGTCTATCTTTGATACTATTCACCTATTAGCTCCATATGTAAAATCCAATTGGTTGGTGATATCAGTGTTAAATCTATTTTGCTTGTTTTGTTCTGATGGTACTGTCCTAACAACTTATGCCTCAGCCAAGTTAGGTCTGCAGCAGGAGATAATAAAAAGCCATTATGTACTTTGACATCGTGTCTATCTTTGATCTTGTTCATTCATTAGCTTCGATATGTCAACATGACTTAATAACATCGGGGTGGTTGATAATATCGGTGCTATATCAAGGGACCTATTTATCTTCAACTTGAGTCCAATGTCTTCTATTGAGTTGGTGCAAGTGTTGCTGTTAACGGGTCTTTAGTTTGTCAGAAGTAATTCTTCATCTAGGGGAAAGTTGATTCCTATAAATCATCTAATGTTCTTAAAATTGTAAATTTCTGCAGCTTTGGGTGCAGCTTTTTACAGGCGAGGAGCAAGTGCTAGTGGCTCAAGTGCATGAACAACTACGATGAGGGTTTGTAAATTTGGAAAGTTGAGGTGCTCATGTCATCAGTCTGGGTTGTAGTAATGGTAAGTAGCATGAGATGTATGATGAGACATCACCTTCTGCATCCATGAGATTGTTGTTGACCTTAATATGTTAGCCTTTCTGGTTTGTGTTTCCATTGAACTTTTTTCGCTTGATCTGTGTCTTCAAAAGTCCAAAGTATGTTGGGCTTGTATATAAGCTGTTTATGCCTGCATTGACATGGTCTATGACTATATGTGCTCGGTGCTCCAGGATTCCTGTTTGTGATGGTCTGTGACTATTTGTGCTCTAGGATTCCTTCCTGTGATGGTCTGTGGCTATATGTGCTCCTGGATTATTCCTGCTTGTGATGAACCTGAAACGTGCAGATTATTCCATCCTTTTCTTAAATTTTGTAAGCCTGATCAAATGAGCATTTTGAAATCACAACACTGCGCTTTCATATGCTTCATAGTCTTGGTGTACCTTGTGGCTTTGTAGTTGATTTGGATAGCCAGAACACTGTTAGTTCATTGTTGTGATATTTACTTTTTTGTGGCAACCTATTTTCATCCTAAGTCAGACAATTTTTTTTTTATATGCATGAATCCTGAAACTACAACACAGTTAGTGTGTTTCATTGAAGAATAACAAAGTGCGACAGTTTTCCTTTTTTTTTTAACGTTAGCACATCAGTTTTCACTCCTATGTATACCAATGTCAATCTTGTTTTACATCTGGAGCTTTGTAATTTATTTTGCTAGGTTGATGAATCTTATGTATAGTCTGACTCACCTTCCTCTGTTAATACAAATTCATTCTCTTTGTTCGTTTAACTTTGCTAGAAGATTCATCAGTCATAGACTGTCTCTGCACTTTGAGTTCCATCCAGTTTGAATGGAACAAGATTGCAGAAGCTAGTGAGGGTGAATCATGGCTCACCTTGTCGAATGCAGGAGCATGAACAATGTTGGGGCTTCTGTTTCGACTTACTGAAATTGTGCTGTCTTTCTTAGCAGGGGCTCCTGGGAAAGTTTGTTCAGTTATCTTGTTGCTGTGCACCTGATTTATTTATGTAGCCAGTAAATGACATCTACTTAGTGATTTGCATCCTTCACTGGTTTTGTTGCTGTGATGGGTGGTTAAACTGAGCAGAGTGTTCCTGTTTGAGCTGAACAGTAGATTAGTGGCTTCAACTGGACGACTGCATAGATTAGAACATCAGGAATTTTGCTTAGATTGTAGTTCTTCGCTTTCTAGTTATAGCAATCAGCAGTGCGTAAATGGTATATTCCTGTCAGATTATATTGATCTGGCTAATAAATTTGTTGCTTTACCAACGCCAGATGAATCTGCTGAAAAAAATATGAACGCGGTTGAGTTTCCATGATGATTAAACCGAAGAGTGTCTTAGAATTGGTGGATTTCTCTCATAGCTGGAACACTTCCGCACACTGATGATCTGCTCTTCCACTCTTCCTTGAAGAGGCCTGCCCAATATATCAATAGGGAGCAAATAGAACCCAGACAATCTCAGTAGGGAGATTTTAATTCTTTTTGTTCAAAGCATAATGTATTTCTTGTTTTTCCAAATGGCCTAACAAATTGCGGCAGACCCGGTAAGCATACACTTCGCGCCTCCGGCAAGCTATATTTTTAATCCACAACCAGTATTGTTCAAAGTTGCTTTGGTCTACATGTCGCCCCAAAAGCAAATGCCATAAGGCTCCAAATATATTTTCGCGATTCTACGCATTCAAAGAATAAATGGTCCCGCAGACTCTCATTGCAAAACACGAGGATTCATTCCCTCTCCATTTTTGCGCTTGACCAAGTTATCCTTCGTAAGAATGGCTTTTATGCGAGTGTTAACCACATAAAAATTTTTGACTTTCAAGGGGATCTTAGCCTTCAGGATATTTTTATAGCTCGTTTCATTCCTGCATAAATGTTTTATATGTTGATTTGGCTGAGAACTGTCAGTTTCTCCAGTCCCAATGAGCTCTATCCCTTATCCAAATTTGTATTATATCTATGAACCAAGTCCGAAGCCTCCTAAGTTGATTCTCGGAGGTTTTCATGCAACCATCTCCTAAAGGTGAGTCGCCAATGTTTGGCTTTCGTGGTCCCAACGAGTCATCCTCGTTCTTGATTTGTCGAGTATAACCGAGGAAATTTCGGCTAAAGAAACTTGTCCACACCCACTTATCATGCCAAAAAGCTTGTGGATTTGCCATCACCAATGATCATAGATCTTCCTCTCAAGTATATATGTTTGATGCTGAGCAAATCATTCCACCAGGAGAGTTTTTTGTTGCATCTCTTCCCCGTTTGGTGATCCCTCCATCTTTTTAGATATCGAACAATCTCATTCCAAATTCCAGTTCCATTCTCCACCTTCCACCACCATTTGCACAAAAGACTTATGTTCAACTTTCTGAGGTTCTTAATTCCCAAGCCTCCTTTTTCTTTGGGTTTTAATAATCTTTTTGCCATTTCACGAATGATATTTCTTTTTGAAATTACCACCTTGCCAAAAAGAATTTTCCTCTAAAGCATCCATTTTTCCTCGACCGTGACGAGGCAACGAGATACATAGACATAGCATACATAGGCAGATCGCTCGCTGGAATTGATAAGAATCAATCTTCCACCAAGGCTCAGAGCACTACCCTTCCATCCCCCCAGCCTTTTGAGCATCTTTTTCCTCTATAGGGAACCGGCCAAGCAACATGCGGCACTGGATCCGTAGAGCAGAACGCAAGATATTTGATCGGCCACTTCCCAATGTTGCAATTGAAAAAGCCTGGGAGAATGCTATGTTCTTGCTATTATCTTGTGAAATCATCACCATTTCTTCACTTTTACTAAAAAGTTAATCTTTAGCTTGGACATGGCCTCATATAGATATAGCAAAAAGAATTTGAGATTAGATACTGTGCATATCATCACATGTATGCATAGGATGGCGTGTGTAAGATTTGTAAAATAGCCACTCCCTTATCAACATGTCGGGGGCTAGACCCCTTATGAGGTTATTTTAAGGCTAAAATTGATCATTTTTAGCTAAGGTGTCGAATTTTGCTGTGTTGAATAAATAAGGGGCAGAGAGAATCGCTTATGCTACCCCTTCGATTTGAAATAATGTCCCGAGGGGTGTCATTAACTTTCACACTCACGATTCAGATCATCACCATCTTGATCCAAGCGCACCACCTCTCCGCGAAACCTCTTTGCACGAGACAATCAAACAAGAACTCCCAATTTAACTTGTCATAAGCTTTTCAAAAATCTAATTTTAAAATTACTCCATCCTTTTTTCCTTATCCTAGTATCATGCAAAATTTCATGAGGGCCATAATACCATCCATAATATTTCTATTTTTCGAAGCTTGTGGCGGGATTAATAATCTTTCCCATCACTTTATCCGGCTTTGAGCATCAAAGCTTTAATGCAAAGATCTTGTACACCACATTTAACGAACAAATGGGCCTATCTTTGTTGTATTTTGTTGCTTCTTTCACTTTTGGTAGCAACATTGATAATACCATAATTGAATCTACCAATGTCTAAATTTAGCTCATGGAAATCTTTAAAAGAGAAATAAAGGTCCTCCTTAATGATCTCCCAAGTATTTTGGTAAATTCAATAGGAAAATGGTCGAGGCCACGGAGAGCGGTGTTTTTCTCCATAGAATCAATAGTTTCCCAAATTTCTTTTCGGAGGGTCTTTCTAAAAAACTCATTGTCTGGGCATCCACCTTTTCGGCCCGGCTCCCAACATTCGGGATCAATTGAAGATGGGGGATTAGAAGGGAGCTGAGCAGTCTTCTATAAAATTGAGTGGCATGCTCTCACAATAGCGGCTTATCACCCATAATACATTGATTATTATTTTCAAGGGAGAAAATTATTGTTTTTCCTTCTTTCCATTAGCCACCCCTATGGAAATATGCGGTATTGTTATCCTTTGAGTGTATTTGCATTTGCTCTTTTATGCCGAGTATTTCTCTTCTTCCTCTACAGCTTAAAAAGTCACTTGAATGAATGTTTTCCTTTCCAACCGAGCAGCAGAGTAGCTCCTTTCCTCTTCCTCTTGTTGTTCTAACCGTCAGATATGCTCCTTCAAGATATTCCTATACTTCCCTCTGGTGTCCTTTCAAACTTTGACCCCACCCTTTTCAGGAACTTCTTCACTTGTCCATTTTGATGCACCGCACATCAATGGCAGATTTAGCACAACCTTCTTAGCCCATATATCTCCTGACTTTCTTAAATTCAGCATGATGCCAGGGCAATCTCAAAGCAAAAAGGCTTTGAACCTGCTTTTTTTTTCTCAGCCTCAGACCTTAAGATCAAAGTGGGTTGTGATCAGACATGTACCTAGGTTCTTTTCCTTAGATTACATAGAGGAAATGTATTTTCTCCCATTCCTCTTGACACATGAGAACCCGTCCAACTTCTCCGCAGCTGGATCCTCCCATTGTTAGACCACAAGTATACTTCCCTCCTCCTAAGAATAGCTTTCCCCAAGTTCATAAGAGTTGGATAATCTTGTTGAAAATATTAGAATATTTATTTTCAGAGAAATTTTTATTCTTTTAATCGAATCTTATAATATTAGTCTCCTCCCATCAATGTAGGCTACTTAGCTTTATAGCGCAGGTTGAAAGTTCAATAAGGAACCTTTCCTTGTCTTCCTTCGTGAGCGGTAGCAATACGCTTCATAAATACGCTTTCAAAGACCAAGACCGATTGCTTCTTATCATGGATGTTGGCTATAATCATGAATTCACCATCACACAAAGTTCTCTTACATCAAATCTATCCTTCTAATGCCACCAACATACCCCCAGATTTTCCATTTGAGGGAATCCAGTGCCAACAAAATCATTATTGCTATCAAGTTTCCTAAAAGAATTGATCAGAATAGACTTCTTTCATAGTCTCTTTGACTCCAAGGAAATCAGCCTTGTTGTCCCAAATGAGCTCTTTTAATAAAAAGTGCATGCACCTTTCTTAGCCAATCCCTACAATTCCATATAACCCCTATCATTTATATACTTTCTCTTAATTTTTTCTATCCCTGAGGTTGAATCTAGGGCTAGCCTTTTAGATCCCTCCTTCGGGGAGATACTACAGGCTCATCATAAGAGCTGAGTCCAGAACACTCTCGATTTCCTCCTCTTTTCTACCCGAGCTTTTCTTCCTAGTACCGAGGACTGCATGGTTCTTCTTCGTGAGTCCTCCTCGACTCTCATAAAGCCAATCGATGGCTATATGCTCACCATGTGAGGGACTATCTCCCTCTATATTTATATTGTGTTTCACATTCATTATTATTTACTTTTTCCATTCATTTTTGCATCCTAGCAATTGCTAGATCTTTCAACACATCAATTTTCTCAATCGTAATTGAATCAAATTTTGAATTCCCATATTTGCGACATTATTACAATGCATTAGACTTTACTAAGGATTGTAAAGGATTGTTGTCAACCACCCATACCTTCGCAGTAGCGATTTTTATCCCCCTTAGCCTTGATTTGATCAGTCAATCTGAGTCAGTAGGTTCCTATTTTTGAATTCTCTGCTTTGTCTTACTTCTTGCCATTCTCTGCTCATCCTCTTTTCTTCGCATTTTCATCACCTCGTGATATTCCTCGCTCGCGTCGACTTTTGTTCCACCAGATTCATCCCCTTTTCCCTCATCCTTCTCTTGCTCTCTAACTCGCACTAAGAAGTGTCTCTCAAGCCGCCTCCATTATCACATCCTCTCGCTTTTTCTTGAACCAGCGAATTCAGCTTTGATTAACGTGGACTAAACTCTCCTAGAGCAATATCCCTGACTAGACTCATCTTGTTTCTCCATCACTTGTACCAAGACAATTCATCCTCTTTGACTAGAGAATTCCACTGTGTCCTCTTTGGCTACCTTTCTCAGGACTCCGTGAGAAATGCCCCTTCTCTCAAGGCAGATCTTATGTTCCTCAACCCATTTTCATAAGAAAAGGATTTTAGAGAGATAGTCAAAATTGAAGAACATATCGCCTTTGGATCCACATATCATTCTTTGCTTCCATCGGCAGCCTGCAGGATCGAATTTGATTTCTCCAAATTGATCCATATTCATTGAAGGATAGTTGAGTTATTCTCACTATAAAGAACCGAGTCAACTTTCGACCTCCACATTGTCAGTTACTAAACTCCTACCGACTTCCTCCAGTAAAGATCGATCCCATCTTTCAAGCCTTCATCGCTACTTTCTTTCATCTTTTGATTCTTTTTGTCGTCTCCGGACTATTTTGTGCTCAAGTTACACCGTTGCTTTCCTTTTTCAAAATTGTCTAGCTTTTTACTTGACTCTCCTGTGCTGAAACTTCGTAGAGATTTTTGCTTCCACCCTTCACTTTCATTTAGCTTTTTTGTTTTTGGGAGGGGGTATTCTATCATTACTCCTTTATGTCCCTATCATTTCTGATCCACTTGTTACCAGCAGGATTGGTAAACCCGTCCCTGCTCAACCCTCTTTTGAAAGTAATAATCATACCAAAGGAAATCCAAAGACCATCATCCACCTGAGTGTGTGTACTTTTAGAGACATCTCTCGCATCCACTTTTTACTCTAAATATAATCATTTCTGAATAGGTTTTCCTTTTGTCCACTTCAAGAGGTAGTCCCATTTGGAAGCAATCTTGCAAACATTAGAGAATGACCTCTTGTTATAGGGAATCCCCCCGATCCTGAACCATGCAGATTCAAGAACCCCTTTTGGAACCACAATAGAAGTTCCATTTTTCCACCCTGAAAGCCACCGAGGGCAGACCTCATCCTCAACTCAGTAAGTTAGATCATCTATGGCATGAGCATTAGGTTTCATCTGGAATTGATTTTCCCCACCTTCTTAGCATACCATCTCCACATGAATTTGACCAAATTTCTTTGAACTCAATCTCAACTGCTTAATGAGATTTCACCAGATACTACTGTAATCAAAGCAGTATTGGACATGTCTCTGTTCCCAACTTCATTCTTCTCACTTTCAACCACATGAAACCCCTTGCCCATATGCAGAGAAACCCATAGAAAGGAGAGATAAAGTCCCAGTGGCATCTTTTGTAGTATTTAATTTCATCAACATGACCTTCACTGCATCCTGCTACGTATCACCCAATTAGGCTGCTTCTCAGAGTGTCCAACCCTGCCACACCTGTTACATATCCGAGCATCACCCCCAGTATTGTGTTCTCTTTGAACATCTCTTTCACTAGCACCAGCTCCCCGACCCAATCGGATCCCGAGCATCATTAGCATTCCTCATTTTCAATCATAGGTACTTCATTCTTCTCTCGGTTCATTATATTTCCCCTGAGGTGCCTCCAGATTCGCATCCATCTGGCTGATCCCTATTCCTCGCTGCCTTGCTCAACTCTCTCCTCGCCCCATATCCAAACGGCCCCTCCTCCTCTGCCTCTCCCTCCACCTCTCTGCCTCTCTTCCTCCACCTCCCTGCCCCTCCCTCCCTCTATCTCCCTCGGCCACCTCACCACGGTCCCTCGCCACCTGAGCCCAACCTCTATTCCCTGATCATTCCAAATTTCCCTTCCCCCACGATATTCACCATAGCCGTAATTGTATCTCCCAAGATTGTTGAACCTTCGATCCATTTTTTTTTTGAGGCTGCCAAGTGAGCCTTGTAACCTGCACAAATGATCTCATGTCACCACCCAAAGCTCCACTTCAACGCCATCCACATTAGCAAAGACCACGAAGGGGAACCTCGCTTTAGGGATCGACGTAGAAGAATCGGGAACGCCACACACCCAACCTCAATGCCGCGATTCCAAATATGAACCAACAGCCAAATCAGCATCTGGTGTCTACTCAACTATAAATTTATTGATCCACAAAAGCTATAATTTTCGTGATATATTTTCTAATAAGTTGTAGCTTACCATGCCTATTCAAATGGCGGAGCCGACAAAATAATGATGCGGCCTCGGTAAGTGACTGACAAATTTTCTACTTTGGATGTCTGTGTTCCCGTATTTCTTAATAAGTTGTGTACATGCCTGTCGGCGGCAAAATAATGTTTTTTTTTGCTACGATCGAAGTGCTGTTGGGTTGGCTAAAAGGGGTAGAAAATAAGAATAAAATCAGCAGCATTTGTTATTTTCAAAATAAGTCTTTTTTCAGAACCATTTTCAAAATAAGTCTTTAATAAAAGAGTTATAAAATAAAAAAAGTCGCAGGAGCTGCTGACGCAACACGATTTGTTAATTTCCTCCAAGAAGAAGAAAATGTTTTGACTAGTCAATCGCGGGGGGTCCTCCTCAGTCTCGCTGGCTCTTTGGCCCCACCAGTCAGCAGATTGGGGGCGTTGGGCCGAACCAAGCAACCCGTTTCCTCCCTTCCTCAGTCCAGTCGTCTCTCGCTCGGCGCTCGCTGCCCCGCCAGGCCGCCACCACCACCGCCAGTCCGCCACCGACCAAACTAAACCCTCTGAGAGCGCCGGGCCGCAACGCAGGGTTCCAAGCCGCGCGGCCGCCGACCCTGATGGAGGAGCACGTCGAGGAGATCCTCCTCCGGTTCCCGCCAGCATCCTGCGTCCTCTTCCGCGCCGCGCTCGTTCGCAAGCGCGCTGGCGCCGCCTCATCTCCAGCCCCGGGCTTCCGGCGCAGGTACCGCGAGTTCCACCCGCGCGGCCCCGATGCTGGGGTCTTCGTCGGCGAGGCCGACCCGACGGCGCCAGCGTGTCCCGCTTGTGCCCACAACCGCCTCGGCCTGCCGTACCTGGTGACCCGCCTCTGGCGCGTGCTCGACGCCCGCCACGGCCGCATCCTCCTCCGCCGCGTCGGCCGGCGGGAGCCGGCGCCGGCGTCGACCTCATCATCGTTCAGACCCCACCGCGAAGGAGTGGCGGATGGTGCCCATCCCGTCGCCGCGGTGCTCTGTTTGGCTGCGGCGGTTCTCTGCTCCGCCACTGCCCCCCCCGATGCCGGCGCCTGCGATCACCTCGATTGCCACCGGAGACCCTTCCTCGTGGTTTTGTGGGCTGCCTTGAATTTGATCGGAAGACCTTCATCTACCACCTACTGTCTGAAACTGCTACATGGAATGGCCCAATCTCCACTCAGCTCTCCAGTCAGCTCCACTATGACTCCACGGATGGCCAGCAAGTGTGTGGGGGAATGCGCTCTACTTTGGGTTTCCAATGTCCAACGCAATCCTCAAGTACGGTCTCCAATCGACAGGTCTCTAATACAATTGAATTCCCAACTGAATGTTCCTTCAATCAGTCAAATGTGTTCATAACCACGGAGGGTGGTGGACTGGGGATCGCCACCATACATGATTACGCGCTTCACACGTGGTCCAGGGACGATGCTGTTGGGTGGATGCAAACAAGCCATTGAGATCCAGAGGCTGCTCCTGCCAATCTTTCTCTTGCGGTCGGCTGAACCTCGTGTGGCTGGCTTTGTGGATCACTTTGGTTTCTTTTTTCTTGTGGGCGAACAATGTGCTCTACATAGTTAATCCTGACAACCTATAAGGTGATGAAGCCCTTTGCAGCTGCATGGGCATTGGTTAGTATCAACAGTGCGCCTCCTTACATGAACTTCTGCACTCCAGGTACAGCTTCCCTTAGTCACTAGTACAGAAAACATTGAATCCATGGGTTCCAAATGCCTTTTCACGCGTTTGGGAACCGCCCGATTACCAGGCAGTAAAATCGGTCATTTCCTACGGTTGTTTAATCCCGGTAGAAATCGATTTCTGACGGTTGCTCCTGTGGAACTGCCCTGTAAATCAAATCGCTGCCCAAAAACGGAGAGAAAAATTGCAAAAAAAATATTTTTTAAAAAGGTAAAAATATTTTTTTCGAACCGCAGAGACCCGCCTCTGTCTCGTCAAGTCGCAAGTAGCGCGATTTTTTCGGCGTAAATCGCGCGCTGGCAGGCGGCGATTGAACCTTCAACCCCCCTGCTCCCTTTTTACCACTGCAACTACACTCACTCAGTGTGGACTATATCTCATTTTTGTCTCCCGTCATACCATACAAAAACACTCGATAGAAAATTGAATATTTGATGGTCCAAATGAATTCAAATGAAAAATATTCAACTACAAAGTTTCAGCAACTTTTCAAGAGATCTACGCGCTTCATACATAGCGCTCTTTCTCCATCCGAGCTATTTTGCAAAATTTGGATTTCAATTTGAAAATTCTCTATCTCATAGTTTTATCGGCTGAGATACTTTCTAAAATGAAAAAGTTGCTCAACTACAAAGTTTTCATAACTTTCGAGATCTACGAATCTCTTTCATGGAGCCTCTCCATCCTGAGGAAGTTTTACAAAAACTCATTAATTTGAAACTATTTCTACTCATGGGTGGATCTCTTTAAGCAACTGCCAGTAGAAATCGATTTTCTACTCGCGGTTCCTCAAGAAATCCTGCCAGTAGAATAGTCGACTTTCCTACTGGCGGTTCCTCAAGAGATCCGCCAGTAGGAAATGATTCTCACCGGCGGTTTCCTTGTAAGAGAACTCAGCCTCAGTAAATAGAGTCGATTTCACAATGTTCTAAAGTGAAACCGCTAGTAAAAGAAATAAATAAAACACTAGTGTCAGTAGAGAAATCATTTGTGTGCCTAGTGAGTTTTTGGTTTTTACAATATTCAGAACAAGCTGGTATTTGAAATGCTAATATGCAATTTTGGATGGTATGCTCAAGAATAACTAGTTTACAAAAAGTACAATATCACAATCTGGTATCAAACTGTTTTGATCCTAATTCAGTACCTAAATGTTTTATGTTGGATTGTCTATGGAACTTGTTCAATATGCCTAGGATTCTCTTCATCCTATAATAAGCTTGTATTGTTCTGCAGCCCGGTACAACCCTGACAACTTAGCCCTAAGTTAGAGTCCTGCAGGTTGCAACCTAAGGAGGGCTAATAGAAACAGCCCATTACTTTGACATTGTGCTTTGATCCCTTTTCATCCATTAAGCTCCATCTGTCAATGTTTCTTTTATCAAAGCCATCTGCAAAAGGCATCTTGCGTGTCGTTTGTATTAAGGTGAAAGAGAGTTATACGTCGACTCGCTAGAGCGAGGAGAAAATGATTACAATCAGCGTTGCCTCCCCAGCTTAGATCATAGTGGACTACTCGGCGTAGGAGACAAACGTCCATCTGTCAATGTGACTTAACAAAGTCCAAATAGTTGGTGATATCGGTGTTAATTTAGCGGACATATTTACCTTGAACCTGAGTCTGTTGTCTTCCATTGGTTGTTGCAGTATTCATTGATGTGGCTGACTCGTAATCATCCTACGTTTTCTCCAAAATTTGTAGAGTGCTGCAGCTTTTGAGCAGTTTGTAAGAATAGAGGACGAAGTTGCAATGGTGGCTCAGTGCATATGAAAGAGACTTGTGCCCATGTTAGAGACTTCGAGCAAAGGGAAAACTGGAGTGGCGGTAGTGCTAACTTAGCATAGCAGGGTCTTTGGTGGGATAGCACAATTTGCATCCATGGGATCGTTATTGACCTGAACTTGTTAGCCTTTATGGTCTGTGTTTCTCTTACACTAGCTTGATCTGTCTCTATGAAAGCAAAGTCAAATCGAGCTTCTAAGTGAAGTTGTTCACCACTGAATTGGCCTAATTGGTCTGTGACTATATGTGGTCAAGGATTCTTGCTTGTGATGAAGACCTGAAATCTGCATATTGTTCCTTCCTCTTCTGAAAAAGTGTTAGCTCCTCTTCTGAAAAAGTGTAGGCCCCTAAACAATGAGCTTTGTGAAATCCAAACACTGCAATTTCATATGTTTCCATGCTGCTCCTACATAATTTTGGTGTGTTTCAGCATTTTGATTGGATATTTACTTTTGTAGCCAATCTGGTGAACATTGAATTCAGGCAATTTATGTAGTGTGAACCTTGAAACCATAAAAAGTCAGGACACAGACCGTTTGACTCAGTTTAGCTTGTGCACAGGTAAAACTCAAAGGGATAAAAGAATTAACATCATCAAAAGAATAACAAGGCACATTAGTTTTTCACCCTGTGCATATCAATTTTCATCTTTATTAAATCTGGAGATGTGTAACTTATTCTGCTAGCTCATGAGTCACCAACTAAAGCAAAGTATGTATTATGACTTCTCTCTTTCATTTCTGTGGGAGTCCGACATCTTTGGCACAGATCATTGTTGAAACTGTTCATACAGATTCATTCCTCTTTGTTCGTTTATTTTGCTGAATGGTTCATCAGTCATCAGTATGGCTCTGCACTTGAGTTCCAGTCTGAATGTAACAAGGTTGCTGAAGGTGGTGACGGTGAATCATGGTTCTACCTTGTCGAATGCAGGTCTCGAAGCATGCACAATGTCGAGGCTTCTGTTTCGACTGACTGAAAGCCGTTGTTCAATGTTTGCTTAGCGGGCTCCTCTTGGGAGTGAGTAAATTGTGAATTTCGTATGCTGAATTGGAATTTGGACACGGTCAGTTACATCATTTGTCTGTGTTGCTGTGCACCTGGATTTGTTTATGTAGCCAGTAAAATGGCATCTACTCAGTGATTTGCATTTTTCAATGGGACCTAGATGCTGTGACAGATAGTTAACGTGAGCTTGAGTGATCCATTTTTGAGCTGAACAGTATTTTACGAGTTTTGCTGAGATTACAGTTCTTCACTTTCTAGTTATGGCAATCAGAGGTGCGTGTAGATAAATGGTATGTTCCTATCAGATTGTATATTGACATGGCTAAATAAATTGGTTGGTTTACAAGTGCCAAACAGATCTGCTGAGAAAATACGAATGTGGCTGAGTTTCCACCCTCAGTGGTGAGGATTAAACTGAAGAAGCGCTTTGGATTGAAGCTGTAGTTCTCTCATAAAAAAAACGATACATCACGTTAAAAAATCCGGTTACTGGCCCCAAAACGCAACAACAAAGGCTAAAATGCCCGGTATAAGCAGACACCTCGGTCTG
This sequence comes from Chrysopogon serrulatus, assembly GCA_015844335.1. Lineage (NCBI taxonomy): Eukaryota > Viridiplantae > Streptophyta > Magnoliopsida > Poales > Poaceae > Chrysopogon > Chrysopogon serrulatus. Next base: position 2,455 of record JADLZL010000285.1, on the reverse strand, counting down.
CCTCGCTGACCTCCAGGCCCTACCTGTCCATTAGCTGGCCCCAAGGTCCCACCTATCAGCCAGGCCAGTCTTCCCCAGTGGGGGGATCCAAAAATCAAACCTTGATCTCACCGGCGGCATCCCCTCTCCCATTCCTCAAACCCTAGCATCGCAACTAGCAGCAATCCAGGCTTGCCGCCGGCGCCTCTCCCTCCCTCAAACCCCCGCGCAACCAGCAGCAGCAGCAGCAATCCAGGCATGCCGCCGCCGCCGGCGTCGCTTGATGGAGGAGGTCATCGAAGAGATCCTCCTCCGCTGCCCTCCCCGACGAACCGGCGAGCCTCTTCCGCGCCGCGCCTCGTCTGCAAGCCATGGTTGCCGCCTCATCTCCGACCCCCGCTTCCACAGCAGGTACCGCGAGTTCCACCGCTCGCGCCCCCTGCTGGGATTCCTCTGCGGCGGCTACGACAGTTCCGACGCGACCATATAACCCGATTCGTTCCGACGCGCTTCTCCTCGCCGCCGCGCCGAGGTCGCTTGGTCGATGCGCGGCACGGGCGTGTAGCTTCTGAAACGCAGAAAGCAAAGCTGGGACAGGGCGCGTCCTCGTGGTTTGGGACCCCATCACCGACGAGCAGTGGGAGATTCAAAGCCTGTGTGGTGGGTTCCTTGCACGCCTGGAACGCGACAGTTCTCTGCGCCGCCGCTGGCGGTGCCGGTGCCGATGCTTGCGACCACCTTGATTGCCACGGGAGAGCCTTCCGGCGTGGTTTTTGTGGCCACATATTCTACTGGGGCGATTCTCTGAGGACCTACTCATCAGATGCTGGATCGTTAAGGTGACCCAGTTTCCATTCAACAATGTGACGACATGTTGGTTTGCTTGATATGCTTGTGAATGTGCTCTACTTTCAGTTTGGGCGTATCATGAGAGTTCTCAAGTATGATTTGGAATTTCATGTGCAAGAAATGTCTGCAATTGAATTACCAACTAATTACATCATTTTCTGTGCGGCCTGTTATCCTTTACTACCAGAGGATGATGGTTGCCTGGGAGTCGCCACCATACATATATCAAACTCGTGTGGTCAAGGGAAGCGAATGGTGCTGAAGCAGATGCTGTGTGGACACATGACAGAGTCATTGGTGAGAAACGCAACTCTCTGGTACTGCCATCGGAACTTATGATCTTGTTCTGCTTGGCTTTGTGGATCGGTTCGGTGTCATTTTACTAAGGGCACGTGATGCACTCTTCACAGTTGATCTGAAAACGTCTATGCTGAAGAAGGTTTGTGACGATGACTTATCCACACTATTGTTCCACTTACACATCAGCTTCACTCCAGGTACAGTTTTCTTGGTTCAGTTTGCGCACCAATAATTTTCGGAATTGAGTAATAATTTTTAGTTACTAACTTGAAATCTAGGTTCAAAATGAAAGATTCATTAGAAGAGAAGAAGTCACCCAATTTGATATCATTATGTTGATCCTACCTAAATCATTTTATGACCATTTTAAAACCGTTAGATATGCATTGAAATTATTCATGTTAAGACAGATCATGCTTAGATGGTAGATTCCTGACACCAAGCCTCAGTCAGACTTTCGTTGCTTTGATGAGCTTCTCCACCGGATGTGACATGCCCAACATTAATCCTACTTCCACCTTTTGCCTCTGATCTGTTAATATGGCTTGGCAACATACAAATACATTGCGATATCAGCACTAAAACATGAATACATTTGTGTTTGTTCCTTTGAATTTATTTATTTTATTTGTGAGAAGCAAGTGTTCACCAATGGCGAATTTACTACTTCATTCAGCTAATGATATTCTGAAAAGTTGCAAATTTCTGCAGCTTTTGGGAGGGAGCCCTCAGGGTGAGGGACCAAGTGCCAGTACCTCCGGTGCATGAGCTCAAGGTGTCCTAACTGCCTATGTGAGGCTCCTCAAAGGCCTATGTGAGAGCTTCTCAAATGCCTAGTGAGAACTTCTTTATCAAAGTTGTAGTAATGGTAAATTTGCATGATACCTATGGTGGTAGTAGCCTATTGAGCCTGTAACATTGCTATGCATTAGTGAGATTGGTGCTGGCCTCTAGGTTGTCTTTTGTGCTTAAGCTGAAATTTCTCTTAAGCCCTATTATGTTGATGTAGTTGGTTTCCTAGGTTTATCGGACATTAGTGTAATCTGTTAACCCTGCGTGTCTACTTTTTATCATTGACTCTATGTGCTCGAAGTATTGCCGCTTTCAGTGGAAGCCACGAACTCTACATATCATTCCTTCCTTTTAGAGTGTTTGTTCCCCAACATGATTGTTATGACATCTAAGAGCTGCAATCTCATATGAGTGAATGTTAGTATGCATAAATTTATTGTGGTTCAATATCTTGTGGATTCTAACTGGTTGGATAAGAAGGTACTTTCTGAGACCATTGTTTGTGGCCAGCCTGGTAAACATCCAGTCAAGATAG
>JADLZL010000283.1:0-58537 GCA_015844335.1 Chrysopogon serrulatus | reverse complement strand
TCTTTAATCTCTAAATAAAACTAGATCTAGAAGAACTAGTCTCTCCTAATTGCTACATCTAGATGAACTAGCTAGAACTAGATGAACTAGACTAGATCAACTAGAGGACCCTAACCCTAATTATGTAGAGAATATGAAGCACCGGGGTGTAGAATGCCTCTTGGGGGGAGCCTTGGGCGTCATTATATAGGCCGAGGTGGAGTAGGGGCAAGGAACCGCCACGTCAGCGATCCGCGTCTTCATCTCATGTGCACCGTCGGATCAAACCGACCTAGAATCAACGTGGGGATGCTCTGCTTGGCTTCCAAGCAACCGTGAGAGGAAGATTCTAGAAGGCGGCAGCCAGCGGCCAACCTAAGGTGCCGACCGGCCGGCCCCACCAGGGCTCCGCTGTGAGCCCCGCTGCTTCGGGTGTCTTCTAGACCCTTCCTGAGTCCGTTGATGATGTTGCTCCGATGTGGATCAATTTTGTGATAATTATGCACTATAATCCCCTTTTTCTGCTTTTCTAAAAATCACCCTAGAAAATATAGAATATGCAAAACTCGTGGAATTTATCAGATAAAGCCCTAGACTAGTGTGTTTTCATGTTCTCCTTCAGGTTTAAAGTGCTAGTAAAAGTTGACTCTAAGGAGTGTCAATAAGAACCAAGAATATGTATGGTGAATCATAGGAGAATTTTATTTTATATATATATGTTTTTTAGCAAGTTATATTTGAGCATGGCATAGGGTAGAAATAACCAAGACAAATGAGTAACATGGTATAAGATGTTAATTGTAGTTACATGTTACATGAGGCTTGGACAAACGTACCTTATGTCTTCATCCTTCCAAGTAAGTGGTGACAATACTTACTTGAAAGAGGAGGGTTCGGGTTCATCTATTGGTAAGAACTTATGGTTTTGCTGAGCAAGGCCTTCCTTTTATCTTCTTCATCTTTTCACCATTCAATGAAATTAAAAACTTCTCCTCCAATAGATTAAGGTTGTTCTTTCCTGCAAAATGTTAATGGACACATACCCAAGGGGATAGCAAGATTGAAATATGGGTTTGTTGTCCATACTACTTTTTTCTTTTTTTATGCTAATTAAGATGATATATGGTTTAAGATTATTTAGCATAAATTGTATCTATCATATTTTATGTTTTTATTGCAACCTAACATGGTTCAAGGCAAAGATAATTTATAACAAAAGATAAATAAATATTAATACTCATAAGGACTTCTTGTGTAAAGTTATCATCTGTCTTGATTCATCTCATATGTGAATTCTTTTTTTGACTTACCCAGTTAAGTTTGAGAATTCTTCTATAGGGGTTAGTCTAACAAAATAACTAGTATCTACTAAAGTGTACTATCAGCTCAAAAATCAACATAGACTCATGTCCAATTTGAATCAGGAAAGGATTTAACCTAAGCATCTTGCTTAATTCAAAAACCTTTTAGAAGTAAGATCAAATCACCTTATGATTCAAAAACTAAACTAGACACCATGTCTATTTTAACTTAGGAAAATAGTCAATACTCAATTTCAAAGGTGTATAAAGATACTTCTAAACCTAAGCATACTATAGCAAATACAAGTTGCATAAAAATACTGTAGAATTTATTCAAGTAGAGATAAAAAAGCATGATTATGGTGAGTTTTTTTAATTATTTATAAGAATGCAAGTCGAGATGGGTATATGAATGGAACTAAACATGTTATGGATGAAAAAACTTTTAAACTAAATGAGATGGATGTTTAGATTGTAAAAAGTAAATATGTAGTGGAATGCAAAAGATAACTACTCATCAAATTTAAAGTCCATGAGCAAGACTTTCTCACCTTTATTTGATCATACTTACTATGACCCACATCCTGGAATTTGTGAGTGATGCAACATCTTTGTTCCCGTCACTTGTGATATGAATTGAATTCCTGTGACGTCGACATCTTTCTCCAACATTAGATTTGTTATATTTCTTTTTATTTTGTGGGGGCATGTCGGAAGGTCGTAAACCGGTCATTTATTACCCTGCATAAGATATTAAAGTAGACAAACAAGGGTAATCCTGCTTGAGCAGGGTTAATGGTTATCTCGATCACATACTTGAGTATAAGTCTAATAATGTTCTTAATTGTCTAGCTACCTTCCCCAGCAACGGCGTAAGAAATGCTTGTTGTTATTTTTAACATCACTTCACGTTAAGTTATCATCCCTAACATGATGCCAAAAACCAAGGATAAAAATAATCTACACACAATAACTCTAATTAGAATATATCCACAAGCGCACAGATAATTCTCCCGTTGTAGCATTTCACCCAGAGGAAGTATTCCAAGTATCGTTGATTTATTTTATGCCAAAAGGATAAAGCAGCTATAACTTATACTATTGATGTGAAAGATAAACCATAACTAGAATCCTACTCATAACAGGGATAAGTCACATGATAAAAGATATATATGATAAATAATAATAATGATCAGTCATCAAAAATAGATAAACATCAGAGCTCTTCTAGTCATAACAATAGCTAGCCAACGGATAAACTCAGGAATTAATACTAAGGTAATTTAATAACTACATCAATGAATAACTCTAATTAGTGCAACTACATCTAGCAATCATCGTTAAGTTAACCCTATATCATTATTCCATGCAAAGAGGCATCAACTAATGAGGGTTTTAAGACTTACGTCACCTCCTTCGCGTCCGCGCCCATGCTAGTCCTACGTACGGAGGGTGGACTACAGAGGAACTAACGCAGCTATCACCTACGCAGACTACCACACGTCCCGGCACGTCAGGGTGCACTCGCAGATAAACAAGATATCTACACACCACGTCTACATATTGTCCACCATCTACCTAGCGGCCGCTTGGGTAAACGCTATACGAGCAATTACATGAATTCAATAAGATCAAACCAACTATCCTAGACATATAATCAAAGTAGACAATGACTATTGCAATTAAGAATATATAAGAGATTAAGAACAATGTTTCTTGAATCATAATGTTGAATACAAAGAGAAAGATACTAGAACTATTACCGAACTCCGCGCTCCAGACAGACGCCAGGGGCTCCGGATCCACCGAAGAACTAGAACTCTTCTACTTCTAATCTAACTAGGCTAAAGCTATGAACTAGAGAGGCTCTTGATGAACTAGAGAAGGCTCTTGATGGCTTGATCTCCAAATGACTTGATGCTTTAGGGAGGGGGTCTACCCCTTTATTTATAGCCCGGTGGGATCGACGTGCGCCGCAGGATCAAACCGACGTAACCAAGGGCCAAGATGACTCCTCGTAGGTGGTGGAGGAAGACTTCAGAAGGTAGGGCAAAACCCTAGCAGGGGGGCGCCGACCGGCCCCAAGGTGGGGCCGGCCGGCCCCACTTTTCCACCTCTCGGGGTCCCGTTGCTTCGGGTGTCTTCTAGATGGTTCCTGAGTCCGTTCGTGATATTTTCGTGGCGGATAAGTTTTGTGGTAAAATATGCATTAGAATCCCTCTTTTTTGGCTTTTCTGGAAATCACCCTAGAAAATATAGAATATGTAGAACTCATGGAAATTGTCAGATAAAACCCTAGACTAGTGTGTTTTCTTGTTTTTCTCGGGTAAAAAGTCATAGTAAAAGTTGACGCTAACGAGTGTCAACATAGTGTTATTGACTTAGTGTAATTTCCTAATGACTTAATGTTGTAGTTATTGAGAAGATGACGTCTCCAACAACTAAAGACCATCAGGCAGAAGAGCAGCGTGCAGAGTCACCCACTAAGGCTCGCACACCCCCGGAGGCACGGTGAGTCTCACGGCATTAAGAAGCCTTGCTCCTTTTTATAACGTCGAACCCTATCAAAGTAACTAACATAGTTATTGCCATGCATAGAACTGAAAATCCTCCGAAACAAGAAGAACAGCGTGCAGAGTCACCCCTAGTGGAAGAAGGACAAAAAGAAGATTTCCATGGTGACATGTTGGAAGAAGAAGAAGATGATGGCAACCGAAGTGATCCATGCCCTAGCATAGATAGGCAACGCGAAAAAAGTATTGACCCGGATTATAATCCGTATGATGAGGTATTCTATTAATATGAAAACCGTATGATCATAGTATTATACTCATAATCTTTTCTGACACTCTAGAATTCATTCGGCCAGGAGGTTATGTCTCAAATGCGGGAACTTCTTGTGGAAGAAGAAGACGTGCCTAAAGATGAAGCACCAGAAACGACTGAGACAACCACCTCCAAATCAAGAAAAAGGAAACAGAGTGACCGAAAATGTGGCGACCGAGGAACAAATAAGTGGCCAGAGAAAACATATATGGCTCCTAGCATCGGCCCAAAAGGAGAGCCTCTAGTGTCTGATGAGGTGGCGGCCAAGATAAGGAATGCAATTGGTTGGCTGGTCAGGGATAAATTGGATATCACAATCAGTAGGTGGAAGGATGTTAAGGTCGATAAAAGGAAAGAGCTTTGGGATAAGTTTGTGGAAAGGTTTGCGTACCCTACGGAGATGGAGAAACTGGCTAAGGAGTACTTCTACAAACAGATTACAACCTCGTTCCGTAACTATAGGTCTGAGGTCAATACCAAGTATGTAAAGCACGGGTACGACCCAATGAGCAAGTATAAGATCACAGCAGCGCAGTGGGAGATATTAAAGGCGCAGAAGAACGACCCAGAGGCCAAAGCCAAGAGTGAAGCTGCTTCAGCACTTGCAAAGAGGAACAAATACCACCACCACCTTGGCACCGGTGGTTACAAGAAACAAGTTCCAAAATGGTGGGCAGAGGAGGAGGAGCTAAAGAAACAAGGGGTTCGTGTGCTATCAGAGGAAGTTGGTGAGAGGACGGTAAATTGGCTCAGAGGTCGGGGAACAAAACAAACAGGTACCGGTGTGAACTGTCCCTTAGAAATCACGGCCCCAGCTGATAAGATGTTGGAGCTAGCAGCAGAGGTCAAACAAGGGAAACTCAAGCCACAAAGGGGGAGAGACATACTAAGTCTTGGACTGGGCAACCCTGAGCATCCTGGTAGTGTACGTGGCATCTCCTCGAAGATGGGATGGAAAGAAGGATTTGGTGAGGAGTGGATGGCCATGTATAAGAAACGCGATCAATACAAGGAAGACCTGCAGCATTTTTTTAAAGAAAAGGCTAAGGAACAATTCAAGAACATGATGTCAGACTTTCTAACAAATCCTGATCCACAGCTGGTGCAGAAATTAGCAAGTGCAGTGTCCGTTCAGCAGATGAGCACACAAGGGCCACAGATGCAGCTCGTTCCTAGACAACCAACTCCTGCAGCTCAGGAGATGATTCATGGCATGCCCACTCAATCTGCTCCCTTTCCAAGTAGTGTGGGGTCTATAGGAAACACACACTGGTACCCTGTGGATGACATCAATGGGCCGACACCTTGCAAAATGCTCATACGATATAGTATGAAGCATCAACGTACAAGGGAGGTAGCCACAGGCTTTGCGATCCCCGGACGAGACTACCACGGTGCTCCTATACCAGAAGAGTACTGCAGGGTAGAGGTGCTGACGGTCGTCCCAGGCTACGAGGATGACGTGCTAGAAGTTTCTGGTCCCGAGGGTATTGAGACACTCGGACAGGCCATTAATAATTTCATCCTGTGGCCTCGAAGAGATGTCCATTGACCCGACCACCACCTTCTCTGAAGCCCCGCGCCAGAAACTTCGAGAGTCGGCACCTGATCTTGACCGTCAATAGGATCCGAACCCACCATCATCACCCCCTGCTGCCGATCCTTCAAGAACCCCACCTTCAACAATGAAACCAGTAGCAGGATCTCCGCCATAGAAAAGTACACCAGTCCGTGAGCCTGCTTCGTCCCCACCACCTTAAGACATGGAAGCATCGCCTTGGACACCACAGCCGCCACCAAAGAAGACCCAAGAAAAACCCGCCGCCACCAAGAAGAGGAAATTTTCTATTCTCAAATTGGTTTCCCCTTATGAGCCAAAGAAGAAAACAGCAGGCACTGCCAAATTTTTGGAAGGGATTGCGCTTTCTCGCAAGTCAAGTACCATGGACGTAGCTGAGCAAGAGAAGGCACTGGAAGAAGCAAAGATTCGAGCACTAAAGATAGTGAGGCCAACATGGGATGACTATGAAAATGTCCCAGATAAATATGTACCTGACAGGCCTCTACTGAGCTGGGAAAGACTCCAAAAGCTCCCGCCTGGAATAAAAAGACTTCATGACTAGTACATGCGAGCGGCTCGAGTCGGGATCGACGCAATCCAAGTGGACATACCACCAGCTGCTTTCATAAGTGAACGAGACATGACTTTCGTTACTTTTGAGGACATATGGTTGATGTTCAACCTTAAGTGGCTCGACGTTCAGCTCGTCACGCTATTTGCATTGTAAGTGTACCTCTCACACTTACATGAAATTTCATTTATTTATTATTGACTTCTATCTTGTACGTTGCAGAATGCAATATGATCAAGACGAGTTTGTGTATGGTCCCGCACCAAGCAAGAATGAATTGAAAAGGACTGGGTACCTAAGCCCCAAAAAAATTTGCGAGGATGAGCACACCTTCCGAATTGGTGATGACAACGACAAATTAAAAGGGTTATCAAAGAAAGACAAAGAAAAGAGAAAAAAAGATTTGGAGAAGGATCATGAGACTAGATATGCCACATACATAGGCAATGCATTGCTCCAGTACAAACACTGGGAATGCGTAGTTGCCCCTTATAACTTTAGGTAAGTATGGGTTTATTTACATACATCAGCTTAAGTATCGGTTTATATAAATGCATGACAACTCGGTTTCGATCTTGCGCGGTGACCACTGGATATGCTTCTTTATTTATCCTAGAGACGGAAGGGTGCTGGTCTTGGACTCCGTCGACCACCCACCTCAAAGATATGCAAAATTCTAAAGCATCATAGAACGGTAAGCTGACAAAATGTAGCATACATATTTTAATCGATGAGAGTTTAAGGTTGCTGCTAACTGATTCTTTTTGAGATCATAGATGTTGGAGATTCTATAAAATAAGAGGTGGAGTGTTTGACCCGTCCTTGGCGGGGAAGGAAATACAATTTTTTCACAAATGGCCGATATGTAAATTTATTATGAATCAATATCAGGCATGTTACATATATAAGATGTTATTACAAGTAAATAACTCTAAGCAATTTATGTAGTGCCATAAGCAACCAATCGGTTCGCTGCACTGTGAATTCTACATGTGCGAGTTCATGAGAACGACCGGACGGTACAGAAGGAATCTTAAGGTAACACTAATAGTAACGTTTGTATTTATATCGTTTGTTGACACCTGTTAGCGTCAACTTTTACTAGCGCTTTTTACCAGAAGGAAAACAAGAAAACACACTAGTCTAGGGTTTTATCTGATAATTTCTGGGACGTGTGGTAGTCTACGCAGGTGACAGCTAGCGTTAGTTCCTCTGTAGTCCACCCTCCGTACGTAGGACTAGCATGGGCATGGTCGCGAAGGAGGTGACTTTATTGTCTTAAAATCCTCATTAGTTGATGCCTCTTTGCATGTAATAATGATATAGGGTTAACTTAATGATGATTGCTAGATATAGTTGCACTAATTAGAGTTATTCATTGATGTAGCTATTGAATTACCTTAGTATTTATTCCTGAGTTTATCCATTGGCTAGCTATTGTTATGACTAGAAGAGCTCTGATGTTTATCTATTTATGATGATTGATCATTATTATTATTTATCATATATATCTTTTATCATGTGACTTATCCCTGTTATGAGTAGGATTCTAGTTATGGTTTATCTTTCACATCAATAGTATATGTTATAGCTGCTTTATCCTTTTGGCATAAAATAAATCAACGATACTCGAAATACTTCCTCTGGGTGAAATGCTACAACGGGAGAATTATTTGTACACTTGCGGATATATTCTAATTAGAGTTATTGCGTGTAGATTATTTTTATCCTTGGTTTTTGGCATCATGTTAGGGATGACAACTTAACATGAAGTGATGTTAAAAATACCAACAAGCATTTCTGGCTCCGTTGCCAGGGAAGGTAGCTAGGCAATTAAGAAACATTAATAGACTTATACTTAACTATATGATCGAAATAACCATTAACCCCTGGTCAAGCAGGATTATCCTTGTTTGTCTACTTTTATATCTTATATAGGGTAATAAACGACCGGTTTATGACCTTCCGACATGCCCCCATAAAATAAGAAGAAACATAACAAATCCAATGTTGGAGAAAGAGGTCAACGTCACAAGACTTTAATTCATATCTCAAGTGACGGGAAGAAAGATGTTGCATCACTCACAAATTCCAGCGTGTGAGTCATGGTAAGTATGATCAAATAAAGGTGAGAAAGTCATGCTCATGGACTTTAAATTTGATGAGTAGTTATCTTTTGCATTCCACTACATATTTACTTTCTACAATCCAAACATCCACCTCATTTAGTTTAAAGTTTTTTCATCCATAACCTGTTTAGTTCTATTCATATATCCATCTCAACTTGCATTCTTATAAATAATTAAAAAAACTCACCATAATCATGCTTTTTCATCTCTATTTGAATAAACTTTATAGTACTTTCATGCTACTTGCATTTGATATAGTATACTTAGGTTTAGAAGTATCTTCATACACCTTTGAAATTGAGCATTAACTATTTTCCTAAGTTAAAGTAGACATGGTGTCTAGTTTAATTTTTAAATCAAAAGTGATTTGATCTTAGTTCTAAAAGGTTTTTGAATTAAGCAAGGTGCTTAGGTTCAAATCCTTTTCTGATTCAAATTGGACATGAGTCTATGTTGATTCTTGAGCCGATAGTACACTTTAGTAGATACTAGTTATTTTGTCAGACTAACCTCTATAGGAGAATTCTCAAATTCAATCTAGGTAAGTCAAGAAAATAATTGACATATGAGATGAATCAAGGCAGATGATAACTTTACACAACAAGTCCTCCTTATGAGTATTAATATTTATTTATCTTTTGTTACAAGTTATCTTTGTCTCGGACCATGCTAGATTGCAACAACAACATAAAACATGATAAACACAGTTTATGCTAAATAATCATAAATTATATATCATCTTGATTAGCATAAAAGAAAATCAAATAATAATAATAATAATAATAATAATAATAATAATAATAATAAAAAGAATGGACAACAAACCCAGTATTTCAATCTTGCTATTCCCTCGGGTATGTGTCCATTAACATTTTATAGGAAAGAACAACCCTAATCTATTGGAGAAGAAGTTTTCAATTTCATTGAATGGTGAAAAGGCAAAGAAGATAAAAGGAAGGCCTTGCTCAGCAAGACCAGGAGCTCTCACCAACAGATGATCTTGAACCCTCCTCTTTCAAGTAAGTATTGTCACCACTTACTTAGAAGGATGAAGACATAAGGTACGTTGGTCCAAGCCTCATGTAACATGTAACTGCAATTAATACCTCATACCATATTGCTAATTTGTCTTGGTTATTTCTACCCTATGCCATGCTCAAATATAACTTGCCAATATAAATATATATATATGAAATAAACTACTCCTATGGTTCACCATACATATTCTTGATTCTATGTGAATAAATACCTTTAGTTTTGTAAACTTCCATATTCTATTATAAGTATGCTTTAGGATATTACTTGAACATTATAAAAATCAAACATACTTATATAAGAATTTAGTTGTATATATAGACTAACCTCTCCTACATAAAAAATGTTTAAATCATATTAGGAGACTATTCATAGAATCAATTCAAGGTTAAGAGTATGCTTCAAAATAATATTCTTGCTTTAACATTGATGGAAAATTTTTTGAGATAGTGGTGAATCATTGAAAGCACGAGCTACAAATTAATCTTTAACTCTTAGGCAAACACTATCCGCACTTTGATAAATAGTATATTCTTTTGGATATGTGCTGTCCACTAACCCCTTGCAGAGAAGACATAATGAGATAAGCAGGAGGTCTGAGGAGTGAGAAAGGAGTATAACATACGAGACAAGATGCTAATGAATAACCCATGATCAAACAAAGAGACCATTGAACTTTATTTACCCTTCATCATACTCTAATAATGGAGGTAACATCTTAAGGTAAGTGGTCATTAATTTCCTCTTGATCTTGGTATGCAATAAATAAAAATACAACCATGTTAGAGTTGCAACTTAAAATTAACCAACCTGATAAAACTCAACATGATTTGTTCTCTAAGTTTATTTATAGCACCATTCTCTTAATCTCAGTCTTAACCAAGTAGGTCAGAAATACTTCATCTATTATTATTGATATATTATAAAGATGATTAGCCTTTCTAATGGTTAAGTAACTTTACTCTTTATCTTATAAGTTTAAATGTCATATTTATACTTCTAGTCCTCTCACCCATGATATGAATGAATAATATGAATAATATCAATCTTATTGTGCCCAAGGTAAGAGGATGAATAAATTTCTAGTTCTATTGGTGTTTTCCCACCAATAGAGCCCATGCACTTGATCTCTACCTTGTCTTTATGAGTAGAACATACTTCAATTAAAGTGTGGGGAGACAATCCCCTGAATTCTCTAAGTGAAAGTTCTCAACTATAATAATGATGCACATAAGATTGACTTCAAGATGCCTACAAAAGAAAGAAAGAAGGTGACACCACCATTGGGAGTCACTCATGAAGGCACCACCTTAATCCTTATCCTCAAGAGCAACTCGAAGTACTCAATGAACCACTACAAGAAGAAGTCTAGTTTAAAGGACTATAAATATCGAACCCTCGCCGTGAGGTAACATCGGTAGTTATCTATATTTACTATCTTGCATCGTATAATTTATTCTCTCTTTAGCATGATTACTTTTCTATATTAGCAATGCATATAAAATAATAAAAATAAATAGATATGTATTAGGCTGCATTCATACATCTTAAAAAAACGTTAAGCATCATGTGAAACCCTTGTAGTGTAAAAACTATAAGAGTTCTCACTGTGGTGGCCTACAAAATAAATATATATATATCCTGCATTTACACTTTATGCATATAAACCCATAAAATCCAAAAATATTAACTAAGCATCCTGCTGCAATACTGCTATCATAAAAGTATATTTGAAACCACCACAATACCCAATCCTCTAAAAACAACTAATCATTAATGTTTTATTCTAATACCGTTTCACGAGCTTTGGTGTTTTGTGAGAGCTTTCTACAGGATGACTCAAGAGCCAGCTTACCTAGGAATTTTCATCTTCATCACTTGAAGTACACCTTCCCGACATATAGCTAACCCCTATGTGAAGGAAGTAACTTCTTGAGTGATGAGATTGAAATATTCCAGGCAACACTTGCTCTTATAAGTATGAGCTCCTCTGTGAGGACCACTCAGCTTCAATGATCAACTATAAGTAAAAATCTAGCTTGGGAAAGAGCATCCCCTAGTTATCAGCACGGATAGAAGCAGAAGAGACAGAAACGAGATGATAGGAAGCACGTGCGGCATCACCACGAAACGGAGAGTTGACTGAGGTTACCTCAGATGATGAACCCACTGAGTAAGTGTTCTCCTCTATCTAAGTCCTGTCGGTAGACTTTAAATTCCATACCCTATCCATAAGGTTAGAATGGTAGTTATCTTATTAAATACATTTGCAACTTATTTAGTAGTATAATTTTTTTACACACTAAAGGATATAAAATAACAATAAAAATATTTACTGTATTACTCATGGCATCACAAAGCCCCATGTGGATACCCTATGGTATTTTCCGAAGGAACATCCACTATGGTGGTATAAAATAAAAATAATAAAAATATAGCATTCAATTTAAATCCCTGCATCATAAATAGAAAATTCAAAAAAAAGAGAAAAGTTAAATCCTGTTTAAATTAGACAATATTAAAGCTAGCTCATAAAGGTGATCAATTACTCTTTGGCTGACCGCTAACACATTAACAAATTTAAGCCTCGAGTTTTGGTTTTTCTTTTTGTGGAGTATTTATGCAGGAACAATATTATAACAAGAAGAGAGACTATCAGTGGCAACCACCGGGTTTGCTATTGACTAGTTCACTCTGAAGGATATCTACACCAAATATTGCAACCATCCAAATTGGGGGAGGAGCATCCCCTAGTTATCGGTGACTACACCTAAGCGATTATTGAGTCTACTTTATAAAGTCATAAAATACCAAAAATATGTGGACACATGAAGGTCCACGTCTGTTGAAGTCTTTATGAGTCTTTAGTTAAATAAAATATAAATACCAATAAAAAGAAGTCTTAAGCTAGTATTAATCATATTAGAGTATATTTAGAGTCAGTCTAGGCTAGAGTTAAATTAAAAACTGATGAACATTAAAATTTTATCTTGGAAATGATGAATAGTTGCTCTATTATAATACTTACTAAGTACCTACTTGCTAAACTTAAAATCTCTCTGGTTCTAAGCACTGATGTTCTAATTGGAGAATTTATTCTGAACCTTAATTGTGGAGGCATAAGCTTGCGCTAAGTCTAGATAGTTGATTGATATGATTCATAAAGGTTGAGCTACTATTTATCTTATTCCTAGCATTGCTAAGTTCTGGAGGTTTATTTTGAAAATCTAAAAAAATTACATGATGAGCTCTTGTATGACAAATGTGAATTTCTACTAAAGCCAAAATTAATATCTTAGAAGATAAGAAAATCTTTTCACATTTAAAGCTATTTGCTTTGCATTGAGTTCAGTCAACTTGTGTTGTGTACCTTATGAGAGTCTTGTCATGCTTTTAAAACCAAGAAACACTTGCACACTCCAGTCCACATATGCATTATTCCTACTTTAGGAGTAATCACAATTATTTACCATATTTCTATTCATGTTCATCATAAAATGTTCACCTCTTACACTGGGAGAGGACACAAAAATATGCAATCACCCTATAGGATAACCCCTGACTTTAATGCTCTAAGTCTTGATTATATCTCTCGAATCATTTATTATGTTCAAAGGATGCATGTGGCTATGCAAAAGAAAGAAAAAAAAAGAAAAAAAAGAGAAGGGGGAGTAAAAGATGGACAAGTGTCCCAGCAATTAAAACAATGGGTACTAGATGCCCGCCTCCCTGAATAAAAAGAAATAATAAAGATAGCCCATGTCTTTTCTGAGAAAAGTTTTAAAGAGAGTCATTCCTAAAAGAGCAATAGTAGAAATAGGAGTTAGCCATAAATAACACATATGCACCTATCCACTATATTCCATACACAGGCACATCTTGGTTTGATTATATGCCTCGATTCTCTATAGATCCATTAGTTGACTTTACAATATATGTTTTACAAGTAAGCCTATCCTTGTTATTGCCACCCCTATAAGCTCCACTTTATATACCTTTAGCTATAGGAGGCATAACAACATTAATGCCTCAAGAGAGAACCACAAATACCACATACATTGAGAGACTTGAGGGTGTCATACAATTAAGCTCTGAGTTTTATTCTAAAAACTTATAAAAAACTCTAGAATGTTGGTATTGCAAAGGATTTGAGACATAGTACTTAGCTTGATTGTTCTATCTTTTGATTGCTCAAGACTTATGCAAAAGCTGTGAAGCCCCACATTACAGGTAAAATGAGTAAGTTTGAAGGTTAAAGCATACATTGTTTGATCTGGAGGAAATTTTCATTTGAAAGCATGTGTACTGGAAACTATAACAACATTGAAACAACTCCTAATCCAAATACAATAACACTTAGGTTTGGTGTGTTTACCAAGGGACTGGCAAAAGGTAAAGCTTGGGGGTATTGTTGACACCTGTTAGCATCAACTTTTACTAGCGCTTTTTACCAGAAGGAAAACAAGAAAACACACTAGTCTAGGGTTTTATCTGACAATTTTCACGAGTTTTGCATATTCTATATTTTTCAGGGTGATTTCCAGAAAAGCTGAAAAAGAGAGATTCTAATGCATATTTTACCACAAAACTTATCCGCCACGAAAATATCACGAACGGACTCAGGAAGCATCTAGAAGACACCCGAAGCAACGGGACCCCGAGAGGTGGAAAAGTGGGGCCGGCCGGCCCCACCTTGGGGCCGGTCGGCGCCCCCCTGCTAGGGTTTTGCCCTACCTTCTGGAGTCTTCCTCCACCGCCTACGAGGAGTCATCTTGGCCCTTAGTTACATAGGTTTGATCCTGCGGCGCATGTCGATCCCACCGGGCTATAAATAAAGGGGTAGACCCCCTCCCTAAAGCATCAAGTCATTTGGAGATCAAGCCATCAAGAGCCTTCTCTAGTTCATCAAGAGCCTCTTTAGTTTATAGCTTTAGACTAGTTAGATTAGAAGTAGAAGAGTTCTAGTTCTTCGATGGATCCGAAGCCCCTGGCGTCTGTCTGGAGCGCAGAGTTCGGTAATAGTTCTAGTATCTTTCTCTTTGTATTCAACATTATGATTTAGGAAATATTGTTCTTAATCTCTTATATATTCTTAATTGCAATAGTCATTGTCTACTTTGATTATATGTCTAGAATAGTTGGTTTGATCTTATTGAATTCATGTAATTGCTCGTATAGCGTTTACCCAAGCGGCCGCTGGGTAGATGGTGGACAATATGTAGACGTGGTGTCTAGATATCTTGTTTATCTGCGAGTGCACCCTGACGTGCCAGGACGTGTGGTAGTCTGCGCAGGTGACAGCTGCGTTAGTTTCTCTGTAGTCCACCCTCCGTACGTAGGACTAGCATGGGCATGGTCGCGAAGGAGGTGACTTTATTGTCTTAAAACCCTCATTAGTTGATGCCTCTTTGCATGTAATAATGATATAGGGTTAACTTAACGATGATTGCTAGATATAGTTGCACTAATTAGAGTTATTCATTGATGTAGCTATTGAATTACCTTAGTATTTATTCCCCGAGTTTATCCATTGGCTAGCTATTGTTATGACTAGAAGAGCTCGATGTTTATCTATTTATGATGACTGATCATTATCATTATTTATCATATATATCTTTTATCATATGACTTATCCCTGTTATGAGTAGGATTCTAGTTATGGTTTATCTTTCACATCAATAGTATATGTTATAGCTGCTTTATCCTTTTGGTATAAAATAAATCAACGATACTCGGAATACTTCCTCTGGGTGAAATGCTACAACGGGAGAATTATCTGTGCGCTTGCGGATATATTCTAATTAGAGTTATTGCGTGTAGATTATTTTTATTCTTGGTTTTTGGCATCATGTTAGGGATGACAACTTAACGTGAAGTGATGTTAAAAATACCAACATCGTTAAAAATGCAAATTTACTTAGACGCATGGAAATATATATAATGCTTACAAACTTCCTTTTTAGGCGTATCAAGAAGCGGACTCCCACAACTTCGACGAGCTAACTATATATGGAATAATTGAGGATCTCTGATCATTTATCATAAGAGAAATTATTCCTTCAGAGGGGAAATATCACCACTCGGAAAGCGCCTTAGCGAGGCCAGAGTTCAGAGCGATAAGGGACATTAGCGCTCTGAAATTAAGTCGAAATGATTATTAGAATCCTCTCTGATGTAAATTTTATTATCATATGGTGGCCAGAAAATCAATTTTGATGTAAACAATGTATAGTGTAATTAAATTGTTAATGATGTATATATGTATATATGTATATAAGTATAGTATGGTATAATTATTATTTTTAATGTATTTTTTATAATTAAATAGTCTTTGCATTGATAATAGTAAGGGAGAAAGATGAGGGGGGACAAGGGAGGAAGATGAGGGGGAGAGAGAGGAGGGAGGGAGGGAGAAAAGAGGAGGGACAGAGAGAGAGGGAGGGAGGGAGGAGGACAGAGAGGGCGCCAATTCAAAAAATGAAAATTCAAATAAATTTTGGCGGGAAAGCATTAATACAGGCGGTTCACATAATAAAACCGCCTATGGAAATTGCATTTCCACTGGTGGTTTCTTATGTTAACCGCCAGTGGAAATGGTATTTTCACTGGCGGTTGCTTAAGTGAACCGCCAGTGAAAATGCATTTTCACAGGCGGTTTTTTAAGCAACCGCCCGGTGAAAATGTAACATTTTCACTGGCCTCTGGCGGCAGGCCAAAACGCCTATGCTGAGGTCTCTACAACCGCCTCTATTAATGCTTTGTGTACTAGTGATGATTCTTCTTTAAATGTAGCTTTATAAAACTATATATTGACGGTATTTTATATATCTATCGATATCCAAAACAAATTCTTTTAGAGACATGGAAGGAGTACTCAGCATGATCCGTTGCCACGTCCAGCAAAAGGCCCATGCTTGTCGGTGGCCCATGCATCCTTTAGCTAAAGTTTAGTCTAGATCACATCAAATATTTGGATGTAAATTAGAAAGATTAAACATGATGTAATTATAAAACTAATAGCATAAATCGTTGCTGATTCACAAGATGAATCTGTTAATAAGCCTAATCAATCTATGATTAACATATGTTTACTGTAGTATCACATGGCAAATCATGAGCTAATAATTAGGCTAATAAATTCATCTCGTAAATTAGCCAAACTTATTATACAATTAGTTTTATAATCAGCTTATGTTTAATAGTTAGCTCTAACTAAATATTCGACTTGACATGAGCTTAAATTTTGTGGTGGGGTCCAAATTACACGGCAGAAAATTGTCACGTGCAGCAAGTTATGCCTCCAAGGCAAAATCGTTATCCGGCCGGCCAATAATTGTAACGGAAGGTTGAAACAGACGTGTAGGTCGGGAGAATGAAAGCTAAGCTAAAGAGACAATTAACAATGTCATGTGCCATATGTAAATGATGTCGCATGCGAAGGGTAGCTCGCTTTGCACGCCCAGGCATCTTAGGTATGCACGACAAATGATATGCATAATCAGATATAGGTGTCTCAAATCTCCAGCCATTCATCAAGAACATACATGCAAAAACGCTGCATGTGCATCAGTCCAACCCAACAAAAAAACATCAACCACGTGCTGAAGTAGCTACTAGCATATGTGTCCACGGTACTACTGTATAGCAACACAAATAACTCGGTACTGAATGATAGGGTGGATTTTCTCCTGGTGAACCATCTAAAAGTCTCTCGATCTCACGCCCATGTCTTGATCAATTTGCCGGAGTCCTAGAGGTGACAGCAGACGCCGATGGCGGTGGCGGTGGCGGTGGCGGTGGGGAGCGCTTCTTCAGCTTATCATTCACCGAGCAGTGCTTTGCTTGGGACTTTGCGGCCTCCTTCGCCGTCTTCTCATTTTCGCGCTTCTGACGGTTGCAGTTATGCTCGCCGCTGATCGGCATTTGCGCGCCGCACTGTTTGCACGGACCACACCAGAGAGCTCCTCCGGTTCTTTTGGGGGCCATCGTCTCTGATCAAATCAATCAATCAAACGAGATAAGAAAAGCAGGACAGGAAATTAGATGAGTACTAGTAACATAAATAAAAGCGCTTGTCTTCAGTAACGATAAATGAACCTTATCATAACCTATTACACCAATGCTTTAGCAATAACTAGTCAACAGTAACGATAAATGATAAATGAGTAGTTAAGATAAATGGTATTCTAGAGCTAGAATATAGAAACTCTCTAACATAGTAAAGCAATCTAGGGATTCAATTAGAAATAAAGAAACCTATGTAATTAATAATATAAAGTCTACGGCCTACGCTATCGCTACACATTCTCATCTATAGTGCAATAAACTCAGAAGACATTATAAGGAGCATCAACTAATGAGGATATTAAGACACTAAGGTCACCTCCTTCGCGACCATGCTCGGCTAGTCCTACGTACGGGGGATGGACTACAGAGGAACCAACACAGCTCTCACCTGCGTGGACTACCACATGACCCGACACATCAGGGTGCCTCCGTAGGTACACAATATATCTAGACACCACATCTACATAATGCGCACCACCTGACCCACTCGAGTATTGAATCAGGCACTTTACGATCATATAACAATAATCATCATAAACTACATCTATATCGAATGTGCAACTAGAATAAACTAAGAACTGAATAAGTAGCAATATATTAAAGTACAGCAAAGTCATAATGAAATACAAGATAAAATTACCAAATTCTAGAAGATAGATCTGGAATCCCGAGCGGAGCGCTGATCTCTACTCAAATCTTGCTAGATGACTAAACTAAGAACTTGAAGAACTAGAGCTCTACTTCTAATCTCTGGAAACCCTAACTTCTGACTACTCTTGACAAATGAAGCAGGAGAAATAAATTGGTGTGTTGAGGGGGGTCTACCTCTCCTTTTATAGCCCGGTGGAGTGCACGCGCCCCGTAGGATCAAACCGACATAGCCAACGGTGGAGATAAAAACCCTAGGCGGTAGGAGGAACATTCTGGAAGAGGGGCGCCGTTGGCAACCCTAGGGCGCCGACCGGCCCTATGATGGGGCCGGTCGGCCCCACCTGGTGGCGGCTGTGGGCCCCACTTCTTCGGGTGTCTTCTGGATCCTTCCTGAACCCTCTAGCGATGTAGTTGCGTCGCGGTTAAGTTTCGTGGTAAATTTGCATTAAAATCCTTCTTTTAACCTTTTACCTGGAAATTTTACAAATCACCAAAACTCATGGAATTTGTCAGACATAACCCCTATCAGTCTACTATTGCCTCTTCAAGAGCTATTGTTGACGGTATAAAATTTGGACTTAGTGACCGTCAACAATTACCCCAAGCTAATTCTTTGCTAGTCCCTTAGCAAAGTAGACTTGAAATAAAACTTCCAGGGTATCTCATGTTGTATCAACAAGTACTTTTAAAATTCTTCTTCAGATTATAATCTATTAATCTATCTTTCAAACTTATCCTTAAACCTTTTAACTATGGGGCTTATCAGCTTTTAATTAAATCTTGGGTGATTGAAAGATAGAATAATCAAGCAAGCACTCCATATAGTCTATTCTTTGCTTAAGCATCACTCCAGAGGTTTTCTCTTTTTATCTTGAATGTGTATGGATTTTTATCTTGAAAACCATGAGAACCTACTAATAAGATTGGAGTGGACCACTTAAACTATGCATCATGATTGAATGTGCTTAGTGATTAAAATTTTATTTCTAGCTCTTATGCAATATTCTCTCCTTTCTGCCTCTAGAGAGTGTGGGCTATCTCCCAGTGGATACTTTTTGTGTACCCATTTTTCTCTCTCAGGCGGGTGTCTTTGCACCCATTGTTTTACTCTTTTTTTTTTGATTTGGCTCATACCCTTTTGATATGGCATCTTTTTGGGCTCATACTTCTTTGGTATGGCATCTTTTAATTTTATAACCCACACTCTCTTTTAGACTTCTAAGAGAGAATTTGTTACACAGAGTAAAACTTTTTTGTGCATTTGAATTCAATCATGAATGCATAGCAGAGTAATCTACTTAATTATACTAGCAAGGTAAATTATTTTATCAGATTGCTTAATTTAATTATAAAATATCTGGAGCTTTACTATCACTTAGAATGAAACATATACTAGCTCAAACCTTTTTATATCATATCTACCAATTACTTAGACTGAATCATAAGTTTTATGCTACCCATAGATATCAGGTTTTAGAATAAATTCTCAGGGTACATAAACTTCATATAATTCAAAGAAAGATTTTAAATTTTAGATGCTAAGTAATTGTAGATTTTTAATTGCTTTTCCAAGTTTGTTTTGAATAAGTAAGAACTTCAGAATTTAAAGATAAATTCTAACTACTCGAATGATAGAAATTAAATACTAGAAAGTAAATACTAAAATATGGGAAAGATAAAGTATATACAGAGAGGTGGATGGTGCTTACCTCACGGGGGCTCTCCCCCCAAGCTGCATGTTTGCCGTACTCGAATTATGGTGGAGGTGGTGATGGAAACCCCAACCGGCCTATCAGGTACCCCACCCCCCTTTTATATGTCTGCTGTCCATGTTGTAACTTCTCGAGCTACTGGTCTGTCGAGTGTTGCCACTGTGTCTGCTGGTGAAGCCTGTCGTCAACCTGGTGTTGCCACTGCTCATGTCGGTGCAAGGTCTCATTAGTCGCCTGCTGTCCCTACTGGAGGTTAGTGAAAAATATAGCCGGGTAATCATTAATAGGAGTGCTAAAATGCTGCTCAGGAGGCGGCATATAGTCATCTTCTGGTGGTGCATGGTACGGGTACGGTCCACCAGTGGTGTACTCCGTGTTCCCGCGCACAGAGAATGATGCACGCCCTCTCTGGAATTCTTGTTCATGATCTTCAGGCTCTTGGGTAGGGAATGTTCCCCAACCGGTAGATGTAGACGACTCTCCTTGCTGATAAGTGAACTGGTCCTCCCAACCTGAGTGGGTGGACCATGGCTAATGTAGCTCACGATATGCACCTGGTTCAGTAAAATTAGTGTAGTGGAAATAAGCTGGACCCGATGGTGTTGTATCTGTCCTAGTGTACACAGTTCTGGGCACTCTGCTGATGCGTGCTGATGGACACCTGCCAATGTTAGCGGTCTCTGGAAAAATAAAACTATTAACAGAATAAATCCTCAAATCCCTATCAGGCAGCTCGTACTCATTTGGATAATTTTTGTGAATCATGATTATCTTTTTATTTCGGCGTTTTACCATGTGAGCACAAAAGAAAATGTCATATCCAATAACTCTTCGGGCACCCGTAATAAATGTAAGTGTAGCTTTAGATAACAAATCTAGTCCCAAAGCTAAACTTGTAATCCAAGATATAAAAGATATATTGCACTTTCTCATGGGAGGCATGGTTTTCCAGTAGCTCAGCATTAATTTTACAGGAGATGATTTTCTCTTTTTAATCATGATGTATAGTAAATGCAACTCATCCTGTCTAATGGTATTTAATTCCTCTCTAGAAAAGAAAGTAAAGGCTAACCATTTAAGCATGAATCTCAGTGTTGGGTTATGGACTTCCTCAGTGCTATATTTTTATTTGCGTTCTAATTTCTTAGCAGTGATGCTATCCTAAAAATCATCTTTATTAAAATCTCCAAGAACATTAGCTATATTCACTACACACTGGTCAGAAAATCCTAGTGCCATACTAAAATTCTTCCAGGTGAGAGTAAAAGGCTTGTTGAACATTCTAAACCGAACATAATCATCATCAAAGTCTAAGGAGCTAATAAATTCTATGGTGAGTAATTTGCTGCCCTGCTCAGTGATTTCCCATGCGTCTTCCCATCCAACCATTCTAAAAATAAGTTCAAACTCCAAATCCATTCCAGTCTCAACGAGTAAAGTATCATCAAATATTGGGGTATGAGTAAACTCTTTTGTTTTTACCAAATTGAATATTTCTATTTGAGGTCTAAGTGGCAATAAAATTTGATTAAGGTTGGTTAACTTATACCTCTCTTCCTGTTGAGAAGAGGAAGACAGTTGGTGATACTCAGGAGGTGATGGAGGATCGACGTCCTTTCCAGAGCTGGAAGGTGAAGGTACTTGAGATGATGAACGACTTCGGGAGCTCTAGAAGGAGAGTGTTCTTCCGATGTTCTTGAGTGCACCTCCTAATTTTTGATTCATCTTGTTTGCAAATAAAGAACACGAAGAACACGGCAAGAACAACAAGAACACGAAGAACACAAAAGTGATTAGGATTAGCAAATCAAAGGAGAGGAGAATCCTTGGGGTCTTGTAAATTGATTTCTCTCTCTTTTCTCTTCTCTTTTCTTGTAATTAATGGGTGATTTTGGTGAATAATTGGTGGTTGGGATGTGATGTGAGGTGATGTGAGTGGGTCCCACATGTCTCCTGTATTTATGCTCACCTTGCTGCTTGTCGACAAGTATAATGACACAATAATAAAAAACTAAATTATTTTTATGAATCTATGAAAAATTAGAATTCTAATGATAGTATTTTATAGTTTTTTTATGAATCTATGAAAAATTAGAATTCTAATGATAGTATTTTTCATTTTTACGCCACCACGGAAATTTCATTAACGATTTTTTACACTTCGTTAATCGTAATTTCATGGGGCCTAACTTTTATATATGGCATGCGTATTTTTTTACTTCTTTTTAATAATGCAATTGATAGGAAAATAAATATGCTTGAGAGTTAAATGTATCTTGATGATTGCACTGATATCTTCTTCATATTGATCTTGAGAGTTAAATGTATCTTGAATAGATTGATGATCTCTTTTGTAATTACTCCTTTGCTCTAGCCAGTTCAATAATATATCCATCTTGGTTGATATTGCACACAACTCCTCTGGAACTTCTTCGCTTTCATGGCATGTCTGGATGTTGAATGTCTAATTCTAATTTTCTGCCATCTTTGCCATAATTGCCTTAACTCTTCCAGTGGTGAGTGATATAAATGATCCTTCAGCAGTGGCGTCCAATTGCTCACATGACCTTCGAGTTAGTCCATGATAAAATGTTTGTATGAGCAACCACTTCTCCATTCCATGATGCGGGCAGTCTGATATGTATCCTTGAAAATGCTCCCAAGCTTCTGGAATAGGTTCACATTTCCGCTGATGAAATTCTGAAATCTTTCCTCTTAAGATATTTGTTCGGTCTATTGGGAAAAACTTCTCTAGGAAAGCTTTTGAACATTCTCCTTGACTTGATCTTTACTTTGATAAAACCACTACTTCGCTCTTCCTTCCAACGAGAAAGGAAATAAACGGAGTAACACGACATCTTGAGGAATGCCTTGAATGATAATGGTGTTACAAATCTCCAGAAAATTCTATAGATGAGCAATAGCATCTTCATCCTTCTTTCCACTAAACATGATAACTTGCACCATTTTGATGAGGCTTGGCTTGATCTCATAATCTTGTTCTCCAATGTCAAAAGTGTCGAGAGCCGAACCTACGCGAATATTCTCGGTGCTTGGAGCAGATAATTCTCGTAGAGTCTTCTTAGCCATCGCTTCTCAAAATGATGTAAGACCCTTCTTCCTATGGTTGTTCCTGATAAGAGTTAAAATTCTACAACAAATTCCTGTAATTACCCTATAAAATTTTCTAAATAAAACATGGGTAAGTCTGCTAAAGCAAAAGGTTATGATCTAGATATGATTTTACTATATTTGGTTTCCATAAAGGTTTACTCATATAAAATTCTAGAAAAATATGTATATCCTGGTGAATCAATAATCCTAATAAATTATCCTAACAAATAAAATTGCCATCCCCGGCAACGGTGCCAGAAATGCTTTTTGATATTTTTAACACCACTTGAAGTTAAGTTGTCATCCCTACCATGATGCTAAAAACCAAGGATAAAAATAATCTACACGCAAAGACTCTAATTAGAATATATCCACAAGCGCATAGATAATTCTCCCGTTGTAGCATTTCACCCAGAGGTAGTATTCCGAGTATCGTTGATTTATTTTTATGCCAAAAGGATAAAGCAGCATTCTAATTATTAGGAGTGGGTAACTAGGATTAAGAATAATAAAATAAACCTTATCATAACCTATTACACCAATGCTTTAGCAATAACTAGTCAATAGTAACGATAAATGATAAATGAGTAATTAAGATAAATGGTATTCCAGAGCTAGAATATAGAAACTCTCTAATGTAGTAAAGCAATCTAGGGATTCAATTAGAAATAAAGAAACCTATGTAATTACTAATATAAAGTCTATAGCCTATGCCATCGCTACACATTCTCATCTATAGTGTAATAAACTCAGAAGACATCATAAGGAGCATCAACTAATGAGGATATTAAGACACTAAGGTCACCTCCTTCGTGACCATGCTTGGCTAGTCCTACATACGGGGGGATGGACTACAGAGGAACCAACGCAGCTGTCACCTGCGTGGACTACCACACGACCCGGCACATCAGGGTGCCTCCGTAGGTACACAATATATCTAGACACCACATCTATATAATGCGCACCACCTGACCCACTCGAGTATTGAATCAGGCGCTTTACGATCATATAACAATAATCATCATAAATTACATCTATATCGAATGTGCAACTAGAATAAACTAAGAACTGAATAAGTAGCAATATATTAAAGTAGAGCAAAGTCATAATGAAATACAAGATAAAATTATCAAATTCTAGAAGACAGATCTAGAATCCTGAGCGGAGCGCCCGATCTCTACTTGAATCTTGCTAGACGACTAAACTAAAAACATGAAGAACTAGAGCTCTACTTCTAATCTCTGGAAACCCTAACTTCTGACTACTCTTGACAAATAAAGCAGGAGGAATGAATTGGTGTGTTGAGGGGGTCTACGAGGACTGCAAGAGTTTGGATGACACCTTCACAAAGTTGGACTTGAGCTTCTACTAGCATCATTATTGGATAAAAGTTGACCAGGAAAGAGTGGAGGCTTGCAGATCGACTTTTTCTTTTTCTCTCTCTAGCCTTTCTGAATCTCGGGACGAGATTCCTGTTAAAATGGGGGGTAGATTTGTCACACCCCAAAATTTCTAATTTTGTGTTGTGCTTAGAAAATACTAAATAAAATAAATATTTTTAATAGTTGATAAAAAATTATCAACATTAGTTTAATTTTCTATAAGATTTTGTAAATAAAATGGTGATTTCCAAATCTTTTAGAATTAATTAGAAGGGCTCTTTTTTGGTGTTGATTCTTGATTGATTTTGGTGCTTTTGTATGTGCTAAGTTTTCAAAACACAATTAGACGTCATTCAATCCTTTTCTCGAATTTTTTTTTGACTTTTCTAGAATTATTCTAACCCTAAGATTAAATAATTTAAAAAATAATAATTAATCTATTCTAATATATATCTCGGACCAAATCTCATTTAGTTCTTTGATTAATGGATACAGTGTCTGTAGAGTCCCTCTCGCATTGATCCATGTTCTACCTATCCTTTTTTTTTTGTTTTCTTGGTCCATCTTACCTTGACCAGAGACACGTGTATATACATATATCAAAGAAGCAAGCAACTGGGCCATATCCTAATTAATGCTTAGCTTTTAGACGTGACGTCCATCTGCTGCTAGCTTTAGTCCTCTTGCTACATCTATCACAGCCTTTCCTCCCTCACGTCTCACGAATTAGGATGATGAAAAGAAACCAAATCTTGTGCTGTGCCTTGAACTCCCGTGCTACCATATAAGTCACACAATTGACAAACTTGCCATATGTTCCTTTTTCTTCCAAGGCCAAAGATCGAATCTCTCCTGTGCCCTAGCTTGGTACCGGCTGCCGCCATCATCGGCTGCTCGCTCGATCTAAACTGCCGCACGCGACGCCGTCTGGGCTGTTGTGATCATGTCTCCACAACTTCTAATCCAGCCATTGTTTCGATCGGTTCTCTGTCTTTTAGCTGTTGCCCTTCGGTGAGAATTCCATGCCCTAGCTTCTGTCAAAAGCGCAGCCGTGCTACTTCAATCTGCATGTTCGTTTCTCCTTTGTCATCAACAAGGTCTTGGCCTACATCGACGCTGCGGAAGGGACGGAAGCCGTTCGCCCGGCCGTTCAGCGAAACCTGGACGGCGTCTTGGATGCGCTCTGACACGCGCTGGCGTCCTCTTTGTAAGTCCGGCCATGTAATGCACCGGCCAGCTGCCACTATCAACATGTCTACGATTCAACCATCATCTCCTTCACTACCTTGCCTCCACACGGTCGTTGGTGAGCACTTCTCAATTTTCATGTCATTTGCCTCAGTGCCCTGTTTTCTGTCCGTGTTCTGCTGATTATCTGAAGCGTCTTTTATCCTTTTTTTTCTTGTCATGATCCACTTTGCATGCTAGCCTGCTGACTACCTCGTTCGAGCTGGTTTAGCACCTTTGGAAGTCAAGTTTCAGCAAGTCAGCATGTTTCGACAAATTTGATCATCTGGCACCATGTTCTCTAGCACTCTAGCTGCGTGGAGTAATAATCAGAGTTCATCCAGAACCATCACCGTGAGTGCATGATTGTGGACCTCTTCCTTTCTAATAAATTCACTGTTTATTGCGTTAAGAAATATCAGAGGCTTACGTAGCTACGTGCAATTGGCTTTTAAAATTAATTAATATCAATACATAGGGTTGTCACGTCAGCCTCTCATAAATGTATATTAATTAAATTGATTATTATCTATTTCATATACTCTATTACTTAAAATTTGCTAGTTCAAACATGGTAGTGTAAATTAGAATTAGACGTTCTCACCTGTCATTTGTTAACTTATATGTCCATATTAATAAATTAAACATTGCTAGTTCTAACTTGATTTTCAAATTAAATATATAACTTGACTAATCTGAATTAGTAGTTCTCACTTGGTTTTGCTTACTAAAATAAACCAAGCATGTAGATTTTTCTTTTCTTTATGTAAAAAATAAAACTCTCGATAGTCGTTTTTCAATAGTAGTTTTGTCATCGATGTTTCTTGTGCTTTCATGATCGTAGCAGCTAGCTCTCTTTTAGTATGTTATTTTCTTCCGTGTTGTGTAGTGTTCTTAGTTGCTTTCATTTGTTTGCTTGTATGATTGCCAATGCATGATGATTGCTACGAGTAGAACGAGGACTATTGATGAGCACTGGAGATCAGGAGCTAATGACTGAAAGCTAGCATATCAGATTGTTTAAGCAAGTGACAAAGGCAAGTATAGCTTGGGACTTCTTTGATTACCTATTCACTATATACACCATATTTCATATGTATGTGTCTTTGATTACCTATTAAGGATGACTTAGTATTGATTACTATCTACCTTGTTAACTTGGGATATGTGCATATGGGTAGTATTTTGCTAGTGCTAATTATAACCATGATCTTGTAACATGAATAATGAGTTATGCATAAATATTAAAAGATGAACTTGATGATCTGGATCAAAAGGGTGAGAAGATCTCTAGCCTTCGCTAGATATTCTTGACCCTCCATAAGGACTTATCCTTTGGCAAAAGCTGGGATAAATCATACAAATTGTGAGGGCTATATGGCTCGGCTCTAGTTGCTCAATGGACCTTTTCTAGCTTGTTAGAGGTTACCTTAAGTGGCGTAAGAATGGCTTGCCGATACGGGTATAGGGGCGGCTTCTAGTCTTATGTTGAGCAGCCGGGAAGGTTTTGCACCATCCGAAAAGGAGGGTTCCTATATCTACTTGCCGAGTGAATCTAATGGCCCTAACTTGCTAGACGAACCATTGAGTGGCTTTATATGATTTTTAGTGTCTTGGGAGTAATTAACCCAATGCATTGAAATCATGACTCGCAGTGAAAAGTGTACACCTCTCTGCGTAGAGTTTAATAATCCGGTATACTAGCCGTGCCCACGGATACGGGTGGCCCGAAAAACTGAGGGAATAGATGTTCACTGATGGATGATAATAATTAATGAGAATGAATGATGACTTTGTTATATGTTGTTTATGTAATATTCTTTATTCTTGTCTACATTGATCATGTGGTTATGGGAATTATTACTACCTTGTTGCTAATAATGCTACAAATGCTAATTCTTTAAAAGCTAAATGCAAGAATCCAATGTTAGCCTTTTTGAGCCCCATGAACCCCATGTTATATTTGCTAAGTACGACATGTACTTACGCCGCTTGCCTTTACTTTTTATTACTTTAGAAAATCCCGGATGGGTACCGGATGGTGGAGCTTGTCTGTGTTTGTGAGAAGTGCTAGGCATATGTACCTCCAGTCAACCGTCCCTGTGAAAATGGAGTCTGAAGAAAAATTTAGCTACCGTTCCGCATTACTCTGATGTAAGTGTTAAATATAAGTATGTTTTCGCTATATAACATTGTTTTCTCGATATCTGCTCCCTCTGTGGTTGTATGTGTGGACTTTCTTCGGGCACACATATGGCATACCTAGTTTCGTCTTTAAAACTGGGTGTTCTGAGAATGGTATCAAAGCAGTGTTGACTGTAGGACGTATGGCTAGTTAGCATCGGTCGTTCTCTAAACACTAATTTGCTACAAAACTATTTTTCTATCTCCTTGGCTTATTGATTTAACTATTTCTCGTCCTTGTCTTATTGTCCCTCATCCTTGATAGCTTCCTTTGAGCTATGTGCTTATCTCCTTGGCATATATTATTTCTATTGTTTACTAAATTTTCTAAACTCATTTTATTCAACTTTTCGATGGCCTTTCATCATCCGGAGACCACTTATTAGCATGCCCGCCATTAATGCTGAAGCACATGTAGTGTCGCTGTTGTGTTGTGTGCTTGTGTTGCTTGTATGTTTTGTCCATCAATATGCTCCAAAGAAGGCATGAAGATGATATTTCAAAGATAAGCAAAACTCTTGTTAAGTGGGGTAGCGTGTTGCCAACATTAAGTCTAGAATATCTCATGCGGTGAAGCACGATGAGCAGAAGAATAATCTTTATCCATCTTATCATCAATTGGCTATCATCTTTCCATGCCTTTTTATCTCATTAATCTCAAATAAAAAAAGTGAAGACTTAGATGTTATTCTTTTCTATCTCCTTAGTTTCCCTGAATCATGTTTCTACCTTATCCTGTTTCCTCAGAGCAGTCTGTCTTCCTCAACTTATATCTCTGCTTTTGGACGCCCAAAAAAAAATCAAGGACAATTTTTGGACAACCCTATACTTCAACATCTTTCTCTGACCACAAGAACTACCCCAATAGCTATTATAGTTTGGGAGTTACGCAAATCACAAGGTGACATGTCTGTGCTGTCAGCAACCTAGAATAGATTCTGATGTGCACTGTTTTTGACTATCTTAACTGCAGAATCTGGAAACATTTTGTATAAGAAAGTTGTAGAGGATTTCATAAACTTTCTAACAGTATAAACTACAACTTTATTGGATTTACATAATGGGAGCTATGGCTGTTTTACTGCACTATTGTTTTTCTACACGAGAAGAATTGTAGGTTACTTGTTCCTACTTATGCACATTAGTTTCTCTTGTATATCAAAAGGTCATTATGATGGTTAACTTACCCATGAGACTATGCAAGTTACTTAAGTATCCCCTAGTTAATATTTTCTCAAGGGGATAGCCAAGTTAAAAAAGTTGCCAAATGAAGGTTTTCATGTGTTCTAGTGTTTCACTTGGAAGCATCAGCTATATCCATGGCTGTCAAGTCACTAGCAAGCACAACTATCCTTTCTGGGTTTGGTAACCTGTTGGTTCATCTACAAGGAGCTCATGTATTCATGAAAATTTAACTTCAATTGAAGATATCATTACTTGTGAGTTCAATCTTAGACACAAATACGATGTCTACGAGGACTGCAAGAGTTTGGATGACACCTTCACAAAGTTGGACTTGAGCTTCTACTAGCATCATTATTGGATAAGAGTTGACCAGGAAAGAGTGGAGGCTTGCAGATCGACTTTTTCTTTTTTTCTCTCTCTAGCCTTTCTCTCAATCTCGGGGACGAGATTCCTGTTAAAATGGGGGTAGATTTGTCACACCCCAAAATTTCTAATTTTGTGTTGTGCTTAGAAAATACTAAATAAAATAAATATTTTTAATAGTTGATAAAAAATTATCAACATTAGTTTAATTTTCTATAAGATTTTGTAAATAAAATGGTGATTTCCAAATCTTTTTAGAATTAATTAGAAGGGCTCTCTTTTTGGTGTGGTACTTGATTCTTGATTGATTTTGGTGCTTTTGTATGTGCTAAGTTTTCAAAACACAATTAGACGTCGTTCAATCCTTTTCTAGAATTTTTTGGACTTTTCTAGAATTATTCTAACCCTAAGATTAAATAATTTAAAAAAATAATAATTAATCTACTCTAATATATATCTCGGACCAAATCTCATTTAGTTCTTTGATCAATGGATACAGGTCTGTAGAGTCCCTCTCGCATTGATCCATGTTCTACCTATCCTTTTTATTTTGTTTTCTTGGCCCATCTTACCTTGACCAGAGACACGTGTATATACATATATCAAAGAAGCAAGCAACTGGGCCATATCCTAATTAATGCTTAGCTTTTAGACGTGACGTCCATCTGCTGCTAGCTTTAGTCCTCTTGCTACATCTATCACAGCCTTTCCTCCCTCACGTCTCACGAATTAGGATGATGAAAAGAAACCAAATCTTGTGCTGTGCCTTGAACTCCCGTGCTACCATATAAGTCACACAATTGACAAACTTGCCATATGTTCCTTTTTCTTCCAAGGCCAAAGATCGCATCTCTCCTGTGCCCTAGCTTGGTACCGGCTGCCGCCATCATCGGCTGCTCGCTCGATCTAAACTGCCGCACGCGACGCCGTCTGGGCTGTTGTGATCATGTCTCCACAACTTCTAATCCAGCCATTGTTTCGATCGGTTCTCTGTTGCCTTTTAGCTGTTGCCCTTCGGTGAGAATTCCATGCCCTAGCTTCTGTCAAAAGCGCAGCCGTGCTACTTCAATCTGCATGTTCGTTTCTCCTTTGTCATCAACAAGGTCTTGGCCTGCATCGACGCTGCGGAAGGGACGGAAGCCGTTCGCCGGCCAGTTCCAGCGAAACCTGGACGGCGTCTTGGATGCGCTCTGACACGCGCTGGCGTCCTCTTTGTAAGTCCGGCCATGTAATGCACCGGCCAGCTGCCACTATCAACATGTCTACGATTCAACCATCATCTCCTTCACTACCTTGCCTCCACACGGTCGTTGGTGAGCACTTCTCAATTTCCATGTCATTTGCCTCAGTGCCCTGTTTTCTTCCGTGTTCTCGCTGATTATCTAAAGCGTCTTTTTATCCTTTATTTTTTCTTGTCATGATCCACTTTGCATGCTAGCCTGCTGACTACCTCGTTCGAGCTGGTTTAGCACCTTTGGAAGTCAAGTTTCAGCAAGTCAGCATGTTTCGACAAATTTGATCATCTGGCACCATGTTCTCTAGCACTCTAGCTGCGTGGAGTAATAATCAGAGTTCATCCAGAACCATCACCGTGAGTGCATGATTGTGGACCTCTTCCTTTCTAATAAATTCACTGTTTATTGCGTTAAGAAATATCAGAGGCTTACGTAGCTACGTGCAATTGGCTTTCAAAATTAATTAATATCAATATATAGGGTTGTCACGTTAGCCTCTCATAAATGTATATTAATTAAATTGATTATTATCTATTTCATATACTCTATTACTTAAAATTTGCTAGTTCAAACATGGTAGTGTAAATTAGAATTAGACGTTCTCACCTGTCATTTGTTAACTTATATGTCCATATTAATAAATTAAACATTGCTAGTTCTAACTTGATTTTTAAATTAATATATAACTTGACTAATCTGAATTAGTAGTTCTCACTTGGTTTTGCTTACTAAAATAAACCAAGCATGTAGATTTTTCTTTTCTTTATGTAAAAAAATAAAACTCTCGATAGTCGTTTTTCAATAGTAGTTTTGTCATCGATGTTTCTTGTGCTTTCATGATCGTAGCAGCTAGCTCTCTTTTAGTATGTTATTTTCTTCCGTGTTGTGTAGTGTTCTTAGTTGCTTTCATTTGTTTGCTTGTATGATTGCCAATGCATGATGATTGCTACGAGTAGAACGAGGACTATTGATGAGCACTGGAGATCAGGAGCTAATGACTGAAAGCTAACATATCAGATTGTTTAAGCAAGTGACAAAGGCAAGTATAGCTTAGGACTTCCTTGATTACCTATTCACTATATACACCATATTTCATATGTATGTGTCTTTGATTACCTATTAAGGATGACTTAGTATTGATTACTATCTACCTTGTTAACTTGGGATATGTGCATATGGGTAGTATTTTGCTAGTGCTAATTATAACCATGATCTTGTAACATGAATAATGAGTTATGCATAAATATTAAAAGATGAACTTGATGATCTGGACAAAAAGGGTGAGAAGATCTCTAGCCTTCGCTAGATATTCTTGACCCTCCATAAGGACTTATCCTTTGGCAAAAGCTGGGACAAATCATACAGCTGTGAGGGCTATATGGCTCTGGCTCTAGTTGCTCAATGGACCTTTTCTAGCTTGTTAGCGGTTACCTTAAGTGGCGTAAGAATGGCTTGCCGATACGGGTATAGGACGGCTTCTAGTCTTATGTTGAGCAGCCGGGAAGGTTTTGCACCATCTGAAAAGGAGGGTTCCTATATCTACTTGCCGAGTGAATCTAATGGCCCTAACTTGCTAGACGAACCATTGAGTGGCTTTATATGATTTTTAGTGTCTTGGGAGTAATTAACCCAATGCATTGGAAATCATGACTCGCAGTGAAAGTGTACACCTCTGCGTAGAGTTTAATAATCTGGTATACTAGCCGTGCCCACGGATACGGGTGGCCCGAAAAACTGAGGGAATAGATGTTCACTGATGGATGATAATAATTAATGAGAATGAATGATGACTTTGTTATATGTTGTTTATGTACTATTCTTTATTCTTGTCTACATTGATCATGTGGTTATGGGAATTATTACTACCTTGTTGCTAATAATGCTACAAATGCTAATTCTTTAAAAGCTAAATGCAGTAATCCAATGTCAGCCTTTTGAGCCCCATGAACCCCATGTTATATTTGCTGAGTAAGACATGTACTTACGCGCTTGCCTTTACTTTTTATTAGTTTGAAAAATCCCGGATGGGTACCAGATGGTGGAGCTTGTCTGTGTTTGTGAGAAGTGCTAGGCATATGTACCCCCAGTCAACCGTCCCTGTGAAAATGGAGTCTGAAGAAAAGTTTAGCTACCATTCCGCATTACTCTGATGTAAGTGTTAAATATAAGTATGTTTTCGCTATATAACATTGTTTTTTGATACTGCTCCCTCTGTGGTTGTATGTGTGGACTTTCTGGGCACACATATGGCATACCTGGTTTCGTCTTTAAAACTGGGTGTTACAGAATGGTATCAGAGCAGTGTTGACTGTAGGACGTATGGCTAGTTAGCATCGGTCGTTCTCTAAACACTAATTTGCTACAAAACTATTTTTCTATCTCCTTGGCTTATTGATTTAACTATTTCTCGTCCTTGTCTTATTGTCCCTCATCCTTGATAGCTTCCTTTGAGCTATGTGCTTATCTCCTTGGTATATATTATTTCTATTGTTTACTAAATTTTCTAAACTCATTTTATTCAACTTTTCGATGGCCTTTCATCATCCGAAGACCACTTATTAGGATGCCCACCATTAATGCTGAAGCACGTGTAGTGTTGCTGTTGTGTTGTGTGCTTGTGTTGCTTGTATGTTTTGTCCATCAATATGCTCCAAAGAAGGCCTGAAGATGATATTTCAAAGATAAGCAAAACTCTTGTTAAGTGGGGTAGCGTGCTGCCAACATTAAGTCTAGAATATCTCATGCGGTGAAGCACGATGAGCAGAAGAATAATCTTTATCCATCTTATCATCAATTGGCTATCATCTTTCCATGCCTTTTTATCTCATTAATCTCAAATAAAAAAAGTGAAGACTTAGATGTTATTCTTTTCTATCTCCTTAGTTTCCCTGAATCATGTTTCTACCTTATCCTGTTTCCTCAGAGCAGTCTGTCTTCCTCAACTTATATCTCTGCTTTTGGACGCCCAAAAAAAAATCAAGGACAATTTTTGGACAACCCTATACTTCAACATCTTTCTCTGACCACAAGAACTACCCCAATAGCTATTATAGTTTGGGAGTTACGCAAATCACAAGGTGACATGTCCGTGTTTGTCGGAACCCAGAATAGATTCTGATGTGCACTGTTTTTGACTATCTTAACTACAGAATCTGGAAACGTTTTGTATAAGAAAGTTGTAGAGGATTTCATAAACTTTCCAACAGTACAAACTACAACTTTATTGGATTTACATAATGGGAGCTATGGCTGTTTTACTGCACTATTGTTTTTCTACACGAGAGGAATTTTAGGTTACTTGTTCCTACTTATGCACATTAGTTTCTCTTGTATATCAAAAGGTCATTATGATGGTTAACTTACCCATGAGACTATGCAAGTTACTTAAGTATCCCCTAGTTAATATTTTCTCAAGGGGATAGCCAAGTTAAAAAAGTTGCCAAATGAAGGTTTTCATGTGTTCTAGTGTTTCACTTGGAAGCATCAGCTATATCCATGGCTGTCAAGTCACTAGCAAGCACAACTATCCTTTCTGGGTTTGGTAACCTGTTGGTTCATCTACAAGGAGCTCATGTATTCATGAAAATTTAACTTCAATTGAAGATATCATTAGTTGTGAGTTCAATCTTAGACACAAATATGATGTCTACGAGGACTGCAAGAGTTTGGATGACACCTTCACAAAGTTGGACTTGAGCTTCTACTAGCATCATTATTGGATAAGAGTTGACCAGAAAAAGTGGAGGCTTGCAGATCAACTTTTTTTTTTTCTCTCTCTAGCCTTTCTCGAATCTCGGGACGAGATTCCTGTTAAAAAATGGGGTAGATTTGTCACACCCCAAAATTTCTAATTTTGTGTTGTGCTTAGAAAATACTAAATAAAATAAATATTTTTAATAGTTGATAAAAAATTATCAACATTAGTTTAATTTTCTATAAGATTTTGTAAATAAAATGGTGATTTCCAAATCTTTTAGAATTAATTAGAAGGGCTCTCTTTTGGTGTTGATTCTTGATTGATTTTGGTGCTTTTGTATGTGCTAAGTTTTCAAAACACAATTAGACGTCGTTCAATCCTTTCTGGGAATTTTTTTGGACTTTTCTAGAATTATTCTAACCCTAAGATTAAATAATTTAAAAAAATAATAATTAATCTACTCTAATATATATCTCGGACCAAATCTCATTTAGTTCTTTGATTAATGGATACAGGTCTGTAGAGTCCCTCTCGCATTGATCCATGTTCTACCTATCCTTTTTATTTTGTTTTCTTGGTCCATCTTACCTTGACCAGAGACACGTGTATATACATATATCAAAGAAGCAAGCAACTGGGCCATATCCTAATTAATGCTTAGCTTTTAGACGTGACGTCCATCTGCTGCTAGCTTTAGTCCTCTTGCTACATCTATCACAGCCTTTCCTCCCTCACGTCTCACGAATTAGGATGATGAAAAGAAACCAAATCTTGTGCTGTGCCTTGAACTCCCGTGCTACCATATAAGTCACACAATTGACAAACTTGCCATATGTTCCTTTTTTCTTCCAAGGCCAAAGATCGCATCTCTCCCATGCCCTAGCTTGGTACCGGCTGCCGCCATCATCGGCTGCTCGCTCGATCTAAACTGCCGCCGCGCGACGCCGTCAGGCTGTTGTGATCATGTCTCCACAACTTCTAATCCAGCCATTGTTTCGATCGGTTCTCTGTTGCCTTTTAGCTGTTGCCCTTCGGTGAGAAATTCCATGCCCTAGCTTCTGTCAAAAGCGCAGCCGTGCTACTTCAATCTGCATGTTCGTTTCTCCTTTGTCATCAACAAGGTCTTGGCCTGCATCGACGCCGCGGAAGGGACGGAAGCCGTTCGCCCGGCCAGTTCCAGCGAAACCTGGGCGGCGTCTTGATGCGCTTCGACACGCTGGCGGCGTCCTCTTTGTAAGTCCGGCCATGTAATGCACCGGCCAGCTGCCACTATCAACATGTCTACGATTCAACCATCATCTCCTTCACTACCTTGCCTCCACCGCGGTCGTTGGTGAGCACTTCTCAATTTCCATGTCATTTGCCTCGGTGCCCTGTTTTTACTGTCCGTGTTCTGCTGATTATCTCGAAGCGTCTTTTTATCCTTTTTTTTTCTTGTCATGATCCACTTTGCATGCTAGCCTGCTGACTACCTCGTTCGAGCTGGTTTAGCACCTTTGGAAGTCAAGTTTCAGCAAGTCAGCATGTTTCGACAAATTTGATCATCTGGCACCATGTTCTCTAGCACTCTAGTAGCGTGGAGTAATAATCGAGTTCATCCAGAACCATCACCGTGAGTGCATGATTGTGGACCTCTTCCTTTCTAATAAATTCACTGTTTATTGCGTTAAGAAATATCGAGGCTTACGTAGCTACGTGCAATTGGCTTTTAAAATTAATTAATATCAATATATAGGGTTGTCACGTCGGCCTCTCATAAATGTATATTAATTAAATTGATTATTATCTATTTCATATACTCTATTACTTAAAATTTGCTAGTTCGAACATGGTAGTGTAAATTAGAATTAGACGTTCTCACCTGTCATTTGTTAACTTATATGTCCATATTAATAAATTAAACATTGCTAGTTCTAACTTGATTTTTAAATTAATATATAACTTGACTAACCTGAATTAGTAGTTCTCACTTGGTTTTGCTTACTAAAATAAACCAAGCATGTAGATTTTTCTTTTCATTTATGTAAAAAAAATAAACTCTCGATAGTCGTTTTTTCAATAGTAGTTTTGTCATCGATGTTTCTTGTGCTTTCATGATCGTAGCAGCTAGCTCTCTTTTAGTATGTTATTTTCTTCCGTGTTGTGTAGTGTTCTTAGTTGCTTTCATTTGTTTGCTTGTATGATTGCCAATGCATGATGATTGCTACGAGTAGAACGAGGACTATTGATGAGCACTGGAGATCAGGAGCTAATGACTGAAAGCTAACATATCAAATTGTTTAAGCAAGTGACAAAGGCAAGTATAGCTTGGGGCTTCCTTGATTACCTATTCACTATATACACCATATTTCATATGTATGTGTCTTTGATTACCTATTAAGGATGACTTAGTATTGGTTTACTATCTACCTTGTTAACTTGGGATATGTGCATATGGGTAGTATTTTGCTAGTGCTAATTATAACCATGATCTTGTAACATGAATAATGAGTTATGCATAAATATTAAAAGATGAACTTGATGATCTGGACAAAAAGGGTGAGAAGATCTCTAGCCTTCGCTAGATATTCTTGACCCTCCATAAGGACTTATCCTTTGGCAAAAGCTGGGATAAATCGTACAGCTGTGAGGGCTATATGGCTCTGGCTCTAGTTGCACAATGGACCTTTTCTAGCTTGTTAGCGGTTACCTTAAATGGCGTAAGAATGGCTTGCCGATACGGGTATAGGACGGCTTCTAGTCTTATGTTGAGCAGCCGGGAAGGTTTTGCACCATCTGAAAAGGAGGGTTCCTATATCTACTTGCCGAGTGAATCTAATGGCCCTAACTTGCTAGACGAACCATTGAGTGGCTTTATATGATTT
The DNA here is from genome assembly GCA_015844335.1 of Chrysopogon serrulatus. Taxonomy (NCBI): domain Eukaryota; kingdom Viridiplantae; phylum Streptophyta; class Magnoliopsida; order Poales; family Poaceae; genus Chrysopogon; species Chrysopogon serrulatus. The sequence continues at coordinate 21,454 of JADLZL010000283.1, read as the reverse complement.
TTAGTGTCTTGGGAGTAATTAACCCAATGCATTGGAAATCATGACTCGCAGTGAAAGTGTACACTCTGCGTAGAGTTTAATAATCTGGTATACTAGCCGTGCCCACGGATACGGGTGGCCCGAAAAACTGAGGGAATAGATGTTCACTGATGGATGATAATAATTAATGAGAATGAATGATGACTTTGTTATATGTTGTTTATGTACTATTCTTTATTCTTGTCTACATTGATCATGTGGTTATGGGAATTATTACTACCTTGTTGCTAATAATGCTACAAATACTAATTCTTTAAAAGCTAAATGCAGTAATCCAATGTTAGCCTTTTGAGCCCCATGAACCCCATGTTATATTTGCTGAGTACGACATGTACTTACACGCTTGCCTTTACTTTTTATTACTTTGGAAAATCCCGGATGGGTACCAGATGGTGGAGCTTGTCTGTGTTTGTGAGAAGTGCTAGGCATATGTACCCCCAGTCAACCGTCCCTGTGAAAATGGAGTCTGAAGAAAAGTTTAGCTACCGTTCCGCATTACTCTGATGTAAGTGTTAAATATAAGTATGTTTTCGCTATATAACATTGTTTTCTGTTACTGCTCCCTCTGTGGTTGTATGTGTGGACTTTCTGGGCACACATATGGCATACCTGGTTTCGTCTTTAAAACTGGGTGTTACTGTAACACCTAGTTTTAATAAACAAAACTAGGCTTACCATATGTGTGCCCAGGAAGTCCACACATACAGAAACAGAAGTAGAGAATATCAAAATCAGTGTTATATAGCGGAAACTTACATATATTTAACACTTACATCGAGTAACGCGAAACGGCAGCTAGTCTTTTCTTCGCATCCATCTTCACAGGGACGGTTGATCTGGGGTACATACACCTAGCACTTCTCACAAAATAAACTAGCTCCACCATCCGGTACCCATCCGGGATTTTCCAAAGAATTAAAAGTAAAGGCAAGCGCGTAAGTACATGTCGTACTCAAAGAAATATAACATGGGGTTCATGAGGCTCAAAAGGCCGACAATCGGTTTACTGCATTTAGCTTTTAGATGATTAATATTATGGCATTAATAGCAACAAGGTAGTAGCATATCCCATAACCATATGATCAAGTGAACAAGAATAAAGAATAATACATAACAATTCACAATATGATTAAGCAACATAATTAGACAACATCCATCAATGATCGGCTATTCCATAAGAATCCCCAAGGCCGCCCGTGTCCGTGTGGCACGGCTAGTATACCATTTATTAAACTCTGCGCAGAGGTGTACACTTTCACCGTGAGTCGTGATTTACCCTTTTGCCCGAGGTGATCGGCCTCTTGACCCACTTCCAAGGAAGGTCGGCAGGGGTTCACTATGAAGCCTTTCAAAGGTTCGTCTAACAAGTTAGGGCCGCTAGGTTTCTGGACAAGCGCACATAGAATCCCCCTTCCAAATGGTTCACACCGCAGCAGCAACACATGAGGACGAAGCCACGCTATGCCCATCGTGTAAAGCCCCTCTTGCGCCTTTCGGTAACCTCTAACAAGCTAGAAAAGGTCCTCATACTTGACTAAAGCCGAGCCATATAGCCCTCACAAATTGCATCAGAAATCCCGGTGACCACTTACGATAAGTCCTTATGGAGAGAAACTAGAGCAACAAAATACCAAGCTCTAGATCTCTATGACAATAATAAAATCATCTTTTAATGTTAATGCATATTCCATTATTCATGTTACGAGATCATGGTTATATATATCCAAAGACTAGCAAGTACTACCCACATGCACATATCCCAAGTCATCAAGATAGATAGTAATCAACTCTAAGTCATCCTTAATAGGGAATCAAAGATACATGCATATGAAATATAGTGGTTATTGTGAATAGGTAATCAAGGAGGTCCCAAGCTATACTTGCCTTTTACACTTGCTCAAATTCTCTTGTACTTTGCTTTCGATCAAGATCTTCTGATGTCCAACTCTTAAAATGGTTCTCATTCTACTCGTAGCAAGCACCATGCATAGCCAAACATACAAGCAAACAAAATAGGAACGACTAAGAACAATACACCAATCGAAGCAAAAAAGACTTTGAAAACAACGTACTAAAAAAAAAAAGCTAGTCCTACGGCCATGAGAACAAAAAACGCCCATGATGGAACTATTTGTTTAAGAGGAAACGACTGCCGTGAACTTTATATTTTAAAGAGAACAGCTACGAGCTTGTTATATTTTAATTGAGCAAACCCATGTCAAGGTTATTAAGACCAGATTAGTCAGATAATATTTAATTTGAAAACGAGTAAATATTTTGATATCATTTATGCCCATTAATCTTTTACTTGCAAACACAAATAACATGTGAGAGCACCTTTTTGAATCATATATGACGTGTTTTTAAACTAAGCAAATTATATTTCATAAATCATTTTTATGCCACCAATTAATCATGTCAAGTTTATATATAAAAATATCAAGATATAAACCTACGTTGCTTTTAATTTAGAAACTAGTGACAAGCATTATGAACCAGATTAATGTTTAATAATTTTAGAAACTTGTGACTTGGGTCCGTTGCTGAAACATTAACGCAAAAGCGATGCAGAAAGAACTCATCGACCGAATCCAAGCTAAAACTAGGATGGTGGAGTTTAATTGAAGTTGCTGAAACTATCTACGTCACCATGAATGAATTGATATAAGAAGATAACTTGCATTGACCTAGAAGAGAGACGAAGTAGAATTCTAAATAAAGAAATAACTAATGCCTGATTAAACGTATGTAGATGAGGCATGCACATGTATATCACACATGCAAAAGTGGCATGCAGCATCACTAATTAACGGCGTGGTGTACTTAATAGAGATAAAGGAAAACATGGAGATGCTCACCACGAACAGCTACGTATGGGTAGCGTGGATGGTCTTGCATCTGTACGTGGTGGGTCATGGGTGTTGATGCAGGGCATGCAGCTCAACAGAGGGACCTCGCGGGCATCAGCAGGATAGGAGCCAGCAATATATAATGGCTTAAGCACTAGCGCGGGCGTAGAACTGGGCGGAGGCCAGAGGGCAGCCGACGATACTGGCTTCTTCACCGGTTCAGCCTCACGACGAGCATGGCCATGGCAAGCATGGAAGGCCGGCACAGTTGCAGCACGTCAGCCCAAGGATGAAGTGATCTAGAAAGGAATTGAACATGCTGAGGGCAAACAACCGAAGTAAAAGCCTAATGCAAGGTTGACCATCCATAGATGAAAGGAATTAGATACACAAGGCAAAACCATATAAGGGGTGACAGGATAACTAGCTAGTAGAGAATTTGAAAGGTTTAGCACAAACGTATTTGAACCGAAACACGTATAGTAGATGAAAGAAATAAACACAGGAGGAATTTCACAATTACCCATGCTGGCTTTGCTTTGCTTGAGGCCAGAAATAAATAGATCGATTACGAGTTGGCTTCTCAGCTGCACGACAACTAGCCGGACACATGCAACATGGAGATAAATCTAACCAAGGTTGGTTGATGATCTGTGGTGAAGAGGAAGAGGACGTCGTCAGCAACTCTTTGGCGGCAACACGGCAAGGAGAGAACAAAATATTATTTACACCTTAGGATTTCCAAATTAGGAGCTCCCTTTAATGTATTTTTGGTGTATTTTGCCCAAAGAGTTGGTACATATATATAGGGAGAAAAATACCGTACATTAACATCAACTAGCAATATGGTACTAATTGATGTTACACCCTCCACTTATACTAATGGGCCTAAATAACCAATTAAAACCCATTAGTAAATAAATGCGGGCTTTGAGGGCTGGTGGTAAAATTATGATTTTATTATTTTCGGAATAAATTAATTTCAGGATTAAAATAATTCTAGAAAAGTCTAGAATTAATGTTTAAGCCATGAAAAATATTCAAAAGCTCCAAAAATTCAAAAAAAATTTCGGAGACATTTTGGAACATGATAAACCAAAATAAAATGTTTGGAGCTCATGGTAAGCATCTAGATATTAGATTATGCTCGTAGAAGAGTAGGAACCAGGTTCTAGAAAAAAACTAGGAATAATTCCTAAAAAGTTTGCAAGAGATAAGTTGATGGATGAGGAACTCAATTGACTGATTTAGGGTGTAAGAAAAAAGGTTTGAAGAACTCTATAGGAAGGCTTAAGATGGACAAGAAATTTGATGATAGAAAAAGATGGAGACGTGCTAAAAAAAGTTAAATGGCTAACTTCTAACGCATTTTAAAAAACTTCACATACCCACAATACAAAGTCATGTAACAAGAAAACATCACATCAACAAAAAAAGTCCGTTAAATTTAGTTTAGAAAATTTTAAAATTCACTATTTCCATCAATTTAATTTACATTAACTTAAATAAAATTGGAAAATTTTATCCAAATATTAAAAACATTCTTTTTATTTAGTGTTTTTTCTAAGCATAACCCAAAATTAGAAATTTTGGGGTGTGACAAATCTACCCCATTTTTAATCAGAATCAGGAATCTCGAGAGATAGATAAAGATTCAGAAAGACTAGGGAGAAAGATAAAAACTAATCTTGAAGTCTTCACTCATCCCCACGATCAACACTTATCCAATGAGGATGCCACAAGCTCAAACCCCATCTTTGTGAAGGTGTTATTTGGGCCCTTGTAATCCTTGTAGATGTCACTTTTATGTCCAAGATTACAATGCTTCTCCAAAATCTCGAATGGTGGCTTATTATTCTCATGAAACTCGGCTCTACTTCAACCTCTCACATTCTTCAAAAATATTGGGTTCCAACTCAACACATTTTTTTTTGGTTCTCCTCCATAATTCCATCATGAGAGATATCACATAACCTAGAAGAGAACTTCCTTCAATCAAAACCTATTTGCCATGCAGGGTATAACATTGATGTTTCCTGAGCCTTAGAGAACTAACTATAGATTTTCAATATCTCTTTCCTATGCCATCAATGTCAACTTGCCTTGGGTATGCCCAAGATTGCACTCCCAACTGATGATATCTTAAATTGAAGATCAATCTTGTTGAATAGATGAGCTCCACGTAGATGAACCAACAAGATACCAATCCAAGACAAGGTACATGCGCTTGATAGTGACTTCACAGCCATGGAGATAGCTCATGCTTCCAAGTGAAACACTAAAACACATGAAACCTTCATCCTGCAACTTTCCTAACTTGGCTGCCCTGCACCCTTTTAAAAAAACATCAACTAGGGGGCACCAAAGTAACTTGCATCTTCTTATAGTAAGTTAACTATCATGGAGACCTTATATCCGACAGAAAACATAGGTGCATAGACAGGAACAAGTAATCTAGAATTCTTCACGAGATGAAAAACAGCAGCGCAGTAAAATAGTCATAACTCGAGTTCTGTTAATCCAATGAAGTTGTAGCTTTATACTGTTGGAAAGCTTATGAAATCCTCTACAACTTTCTTATAGATCACTTTTCCAGATTCTGCAGTTAAGGTAGTCGAAAACAGTGCATAACAGAACCTATTTCAGGTTGCTGACAGCATAGACGTGTCGCCTTGTGATTTTCATAACTCCCAAGCCATAATTGATATCAAGGTGGTTTTTGTGGTCAGAGAAAGATGTTGAAGTCTAGTGTGGTCCATAGATTTTCTATGATATTTTTGGGCATCCAAAAGCAGAGATATAAGTTGAGGAAGATAAACTACTCTAAGAAAATAGGATATGATAGAAACATGATTTGGGGAAACTAAGGAGATGGATAAGAATAATCTTTAAATCTTCATGCTTCCTTGATTTATGTTGATGGGATATAAGCCATGGATCTTGGATAGCCAAAAGATGACAAGAAAGATAAAGTTTGATCTTCGGTTCTTCGTGCCTCGTTGCTTGAGATACTTAGGACTTACTGTAGCAGAAGCTACCCCACTTAACAAAGGGCTTGCTAATCTTCAAAACTTCATCTTGAGGACCGTCTTTGGAGCACAAAGATGGAGATAACACACAAGCAACACACCAAGCAAGACAAGCACCCAACACAACATCGAAACTACACGTGCTTCTTGTAGCAATGGTAGGCATCCTAAGAAGTGGTTTATAGACGGTGAAAGGCCATCGAAAAGTTGAATACAGCAAGTTTAGAAAATTTAGTAAAACAACTGAAATAATATATCAAGGATATAAGCAGAAATAGCTCATAGGAAGCTACCAAGGAGGAGAGATAATACAAGGTCGAGAAATAATCAAATGAATATATCAAGAAGGTAGAAAAATAGTTTAGAAGCAAAATAACGTTTAGAAAATAACCAGTGCTAACTAGGCATACGTCCTATAGTCAACACTGCTCTGATACCAATCTGTAACACCTAGTTTTAATAAACAAAAGTAGGCTTACCATATGTGTGCCCGGAAGTCCACACATACGTAAAACAGAAGTAGAGAATATCAAAATCGGTGTTATATAGCGGAAACTTACATATATTTAACACTTACATCGAGAGTAACGCGAAAACGGCAGCTAGTCTTTTCTTGAAGACTCCATCTTCACGGGGGACGGTTGACTGGGGTACATACACCTAGCACTTCTTACAAAATAAACTAGCTCCACCATCCGGTACCCATCCGGGATTTTCCAAAGAATTAAAAGTAAAGGCAAGCGCTGTAAGTACATGTCGTACTCAAAGAAATATAACATGGGGTTCATGAGGCTCAAAAAAAGGCTGACAATCGGTTTACTTGATTTAGCTTTTAGATGATTAATATTATGGCATTAATAGCAACAAGGTAGTAGCATATCCCATAACCATATGATCAAGTGAACAAGAATAAAGAATAATACATAACAATTCACAATATGATTAAGCAACATAATTAGACAACATCCATCAATGATCAGCTATTCCATAAGAATCCCCAAGGCCGCCTCGTGTCCGTGGGCACGGCTAGTATACCGATTTATTAAACTCGCTGTAGCAGGGTGTACACTTTCACTTTGAGTCGTGATTTACCCTTTTGCCCGAGGTGATCAGCCTCTTGACCCACTTCCAAGGAAGGTCGGCAGGGGTTCACTATGAAGCCTTTCAAAGGTTCGTCTAACAAGTTAGGGCCGCTAGGTTTCCTGGACAAGCGCACATAGAATCCCCCTTCCAAATGGTTCACACCGCAGCAGCAACACATGAGGACGAAGCCACGCTATGCCCATCGTGTAAAGCCCCCTCTTGCGCCTTTCGGTAACCTCTAACAAGCTAGAAAAGGTCCTCATACTTGACTAAAGCCAGAGCCATATAGCCCTCACACAATTGCATCAGAAATCCCGGTGACCACTTACAGATAAGTCCTTATGGAGAGAAACTAGAGCAACAAAATACCAAGCTCTAGATCTCTATGACAATAATAAAATCATCTTTTAATGTTAATGCATATTCCATTATTCATGTTACGAGATCATGGTTATATATATCCAAAGACTAGCAAGTACTACCCACATGCACATATCCCAAGTCATCAAGATAGATAGTAATCAACTCTAAGTCATCCTTAATAGGGAATCAAAGATACATGCATATGAAATATAGTGGTTATTGTGAATAGGTAATCAAGGAGGTCCCAAGCTATACTTGCCTTTTTACACTTGCTCAAATTCTCTTGTACTTTGCTTTTAGATCAAGATCTTCCGATGTCCAACTCTTATAAAATGGTTCTCATTCTACTCGTAGCAAGCACCATGCATAGCCAAACATACAAGCAAACAAAATAGGAACGACTAAGAACAATACACCAATCGAAGCAAAAAGACTTTGAAAACAACGTACTAAAAAAAAAAGCTAGTCCTACGGCCATGAGAACGCAAAGAAACGCCCATGATGGAACTATTTGTTTAAGAGGAAACGACTGCCGTGAACTTTATATTTTAAAGAGAACAGCTACGAGCTTGTTATATTTTAATTGAGCAAACCCATGTCAAGGTTATTAAGACCAGATTAGTCGATAATATTTAATTTGAAAACGAGTAAATATTTTGATATCATTTATGCCCATTAATCTTTTACTTGCAAACACAAATAACATGTGAGAGCACCTTTTTTGAATCATATATGACGTGTTTTTAAACTAAGCAAATTATATTTCATAAATCATTTTTATGCCACCAATTAATCATGTCAAGTTTATATATAAAAATATCAAGATATAAACCTACGTTGCTTTTAATTTAGAAACTAGTGACAAGCATTATGAACCAGATTAATGTTTAATAATTTTAGAAACTTGTGACTTGGGTCCGTTGCTGAAACATTAACGCAAAAAAGCGATGCAGAAAAGAACTCATCGACCGAATCCAAGCTAAAACTAGGATGGTGGAGTTTAATTGAAGTTGCTGAAACTATCTACGTCACCATGAATGAATTGATATAAGAAGATAACTTGCATTGACCTAGAAGAGAGACGAAGTAGAATTCTAAATAAAGAAATAACTAATGCCTGATTAAACGTATGTAGATGAGGCATGCACATGTATATCACACATGCAAAAGTGGCATGCAGCATCACTAATTAACGGCGTGGTGTACTTAATAGAGATAAAGGAAAACATGGAGATGCTCACCACGAACAGCTACGTATGGGTAGCGTGGATGGTCTTGCATCTGTGCGTGGTGGGTCATGGGTGTTGATGCAGGGGCATGCAGCTCAACAGAGAGGACCTCGCGGGCATCGCAGGATAGGAGCCAGCAATATATAATGGCTTAAGCACTAGCGCGGGCGTAGAACCGGGCGGAGGCCGAGTGGGCAGCCGACGATACTGGCTTCTTCACCGGTTCAGCCTCACGACGAGCATGGCCATGGCAAGCATGGAAGGCCGGCACGGTTGCAGCACGTCAGCCCAAGGATGAAGTGATCTAGAAAGGAATTGAACATGCTGAGGGCAAACAACCGAAGTAAAAGCCTAATGCAAGGTTGACCATCCATAGATGAAAGGAATTAGATACACAAGGCAAAACCATATAAGGGGTGACAGGATAACTAGCTAGTAGAGAATTTGAAAGGTTTAGCACAAACGTATTTGAACCGAAACACGTATAGTAGATGAAAGAAATAAACACAGGAGGAATTTCACAATTACCCATGCTGGCTTTGCTTTGCTTGAGGCCGGAAATAAATAGATCGACATACGAGTTGGCTTCTCAGCTGCACGACAACTAGCCGGACACATGCAACATGGAGATAAATCTAACCAAGGTTGGTTGATGATCTGTGGTGAAGAGGAAGAGGACGTCGTCGCAACTCTTTGGCGGCAACACGGCAAGGAGAGAACAAAATATTATTTACACCTTAGGATTTCCAAATTAGGAGCTCCCTTTAATGTATTTTTGGTGTATTTTGCCCAAAGAGTTGGTACATATATATAGGGAGAAAAAATACCGTACATTAACATCAACTAGCAATATGGTACTAATTGATGTTACACCCTCCACTTATACTAATGGGCCTAAATAACCAATTAAAACCCATTAGTAAATAAATGCGGGCTTTGAGGGCTGGTGGTAAAATTATGATTTTATTATTTTCGGAATAAATTAATTTCAGGATTAAAATAATTCTAGAAAAGTCTAGAATTAATGTTTAAGCCATGAAAAATATTCAAAAGCTCCAAAAAATTCGGGGAAAAATTCTCGAGACATTTTGGAACATGATAAACCAAAATAAAATGTTTGGAGCTCATGGTAAGCATCTAGATATTAGATTATGCTCGTAGAAGAGTAGGAACCAGTTCCTTAAAAAAAAAGCGAATAATTCCCCGAGAAGTTTGCAGAGATAAGTTGATGGACGAGGAACTCAATTGACTGATTTAGGGTGTAAGAAAAAGGTTCTGAAGAACTCTATAGGAAGGCTTAAGCTCCGACAAGAAATTTGATGATAGAAAAAGATGGAGACGTGCTCGAAAAGTTAAATGGCTAACTTCTAACGCATTTTAAAAACTTCACATACCCACAATACAAAGTCATGTAACAAGAAAACATCACATCAACAAACAAGTCCGTTAAGTTAGTTTAGAAAATTTTAAAATTCACTATTTCCATCAATTTAATTTACATCGACTTAAATAAAATTGGAAAATTTTATCCAAATATTAAAAACATTCTTGTCGTTCTCTAAACACTAATTTGCTACAAAACTATTTTTCTATCTCCTTGGCTTATTGATTTAACTATTTCTCGTCCTTGTCTTATTGTCCCTCATCCTTGATAGTTTCCTTTGAGCTATGTGCTTATCTCCTTGGTATATATTATTTCTATTGTTTACTAAATTTTCTAAACTCATTTTATTCAACTTTTCGATGGCCTTTCATCATCCGGAGACCACTTATTAGGATGCCCGCCATTAATGCTGAAGCACGTGTAGTGTCGCTGTTGTGTTGTGTGCTTGTGTTGCTTGTATGTTTTGTCCATCAATATGCTCCAAAGAAGGCATGAAGATGATATTTCAAAGATAAGCAAAACTCTTGTTAAGTGGGGTAGCGTGCTGCCAACATTAAGTCTAGAATATCTCATGCGGTGAAGCACGATGAGCAGAAGAATAATCTTTATCCATCTTATCATCAATTGGCTATCATCTTTCCATGCCTTTTTATCTCATTAATCTCAAATAAAAAAAGTGAAGACTTAGATATTATTCTTTTCTATCTCCTTAGTTTCCCTGAATCATGTTTCTACCTTATCCTATTTCCTCAGAGCAGTCTGTCTTCCTCAACTTATATCTCTGCTTTTGGACGCCCAAAAAAAAATCAAGGACAATTTTTGGACAACCCTATACTTCAACATCTTTCTCTGACCACAAGAACTACCCCAATAGCTATTATAGTTTGGGAGTTACGCAAATCACAAGGTGACATGTCTGTGCTGTCAGCAACCCAGAATAGATTCTGATGTGCACTGTTTTCGACTATCTTAACTGCAGAATCTGGAAACGTTTTGTATAAGAAAGTTGTAGAGGATTTCATAAACTTTCCAACAGTATAAACTACAACTTTATTGGATTTACATAATGGGAGCTATGGCTGTTTTACTGCACTATTGTTTTTCTACACGAGAAGAATTTTAGGTTACTTGTTCCTACTTATGCACATTAGTTTCTCTTGTATATCAAAAGGTCATTATGATGGTTAACTTACCCATGAGACTATGCAAGTTACTTAAGTATCCCCTAGTTAATATTTTCTCAAGGGGATAGCCAAGTTAAAAAAGTTGCCAAATGAAGGTTTTCATGTGTTCTAGTGTTTCACTTGGAAGCATCAGCTATATCCATGGCTGTCAAGTCACTAGCAAGCACAACTATCCTTTCTGGGTTTGGTAACCTGTTGGTTCATCTACAAGGAGCTCATGTATTCATGAAAATTTAACTTCAATTGAAGATATCATTAGTTGTGAGTTCAATCTTAGACACAAATACGATGTCTACGAGGACTGCAAGAGTTTGGATGACACCTTCACAAAGTTGGACTTGAGCTTCTACTAGCATCATTATTGGATAAGAGTTGACCAGGAAAGAGTGGAGGCTTGCAGATCGACTTTTTCTTTTTCTCTCTCTAGCCTTTCTGAATCTCGGGACGAGATTCCTGTTAAGTGGGGTAGATTTGTCACACCCCAAAATTTCTAATTTTGTGTTGTGCTTAGAAAATACTAAATAAAATAAATATTTTTAATAGTTGATAAAAAATTATCAACATTAGTTTAATTTTCTATAAGATTTTGTAAATAAAATGGTGATTTCCAAATCTTTTAGAATTAATTAGAAGGGCTCTCTTTTGGTGTGGTGATTCTTGATTGATTTTGGTGCTTTTGTATGTGCTAAGTTTTCAAAACACAATTAGACGTCGTTCAATCCTTTCTGGGAATTTTTTTGGACTTTTCTAGAATTATTCTAACCCTAAGATTAAATAATTTAAAAAAAAATAATTAATCTACTCTAATATATATCTCGGACCAAATCTCATTTAGTTCTTTGATTAATGGATACAGGTCTGTAGAGTCCCTCTCGCATTGATCCATGTTCTACCTATCCTTTTTATTTTGTTTTCTTGGCCCATCTTACCTTGACCAGAGACACGTGTATATACATATATCAAAGAAGCAAGCAACTGGGCCATATCCTAATTAATGCTTAGCTTTTAGACGTGACGTCCATCTGCTGCTAGCTTTAGTCCTCTTGCTACATCTATCACAGCCTTTCCTCCCTCACGTCTCACGAATTAGGATGATGAAAAGAAACCAAATCTTGTGCTGTGCCTTGAACTCCCGTGCTACCATATAAGTCACACAATTGACAAACTTGCCATATGTTCCTTTTTCTTCTAAGGCCAAAGATCGCATCTCTCCTGTGCCCTAGCTTGGTACCGGCTGCCGCCATCATCGGCTGCTCGCTCGATCTAAACTGCCGCACGCGACGCCGTCTGGGCTGTTGTGATCATGTCTCCACAACTTCTAATCCAGCCATTGTTTCGATCGGTTCTCTGTTGCCTTTTAGCTGTTGCCCTTCGGTGAGAATTCCATGCCCTAGCTTCTGTCAAAAGCGCAGCCGTGCTACTTCAATCTGCATGTTCGTTTCTCCTTTGTCATCAACAAGGTCTTGGCCTGCATCGACGCTGCGGAAGGGACGGAAGCCGTTCGCCGGCCAGTTCCAGCGAAACCTGGACGGCGTCTTGGATGCGCTCTGACACGCGCTGGCGTCCTCTTTGTAAGTCCGGCCATGTAATGCACCGGCCAGCTGCCACTATCAACATGTCTACGATTCAACCATCATCTCCTTCACTACCTTGCCTCCACACGGTCGTTGGTGAGCACTTCTCAATTTCCATGTCATTTGCCTCAGTGCCCTGTTTTCTGTCCGTGTTCTGCTGATTATCTGAAGCGTCTTTTATCCTTTATTTTTCTTGTCATGATCCACTTTGCATGCTAGCCTGCTGACTACCTCGTTCGAGCTGGTTTAGCACCTTTGGAAGTCAAGTTTCAGCAAGTCAGCATGTTTCGACAAATTTGATCATCTGGCACCATGTTCTCTAGCACTCTAGCAGCGTGGAGTAATAATCAGAGTTCATCCAGAACCATCACCGTGAGTGCATGATTGTGGACCTCTTCCTTTCTAATAAATTCACTGTTTATTGCGTTAAGAAATATCAGAGGCTTACGTAGCTACGTGCAATTGGCTTTCAAAATTAATTAATATCAATATATAGGGTTGTCACGTCGGCCTCTCATAAATGTATATTAATTAAATTGATTATTATCTATTTCATATACTCTATTACTTAAAATTTGCTAGTTCGAACATGGTAGTGTAAATTAGAATTAGATGTTCTCACCTGTCATTTGTTAACTTATATGTCCATATTAATAAATTAAATATTGCTAGTTCTAACTTGATTTTTAAATTAATATATAACTTGACTAATCTGAATTAGTAGTTCTCACTTGGTTTTGCTTACTAAAATAAACCAAGCATGTAGATTTTTCTTTTTTTATTTATATAAAAAAATAAAACTCTCGATAGTCGTTTTTTCAATAGTAGTTTTGTCATCGATGTTTCTTGTGCTTTCATGATCGTAGCAGCTAGCTCTCTTTTTAGTATGTTATTTTCTTCCGTGTTGTGTAGTGTTCTTAGTTGCTTTCATTTGTTTGCTTGTATGATTGCCAATGCATGATGATTGCTACGAGTAGAACGAGGACTATTGATGAGCACTGGAGATCAGGAGCTAATGACTAAAAGCTAACATATCAGATTGTTTAAGCAAGTGACAAAGGCAAGTATAGCTTGGGACTTCCTTGATTACCTATTCACTATATACACCATATTTCATATGCATGTGTCTTTGATTACCTATTAAGGATGACTTAGTATTGATTACTATCTACCTTGTTAACTTGGGATATGTGCATATGGGTAGTATTTTGCTAGTGCTAATTATAACCATGATCTTGTAACATGAATAATGAGTTATGCATAAATATTAAAAGATGAACTTGATGATCTAGACAAAAAGGGTGAGAAGATCTCTAGCCTTCGCCAGATATTCTTGACCCTCCATAAGGACTTATCCTTTGGCAAAAGCTGGAACAAATTGTACAGCTGTGAGGGCTATATGGCTCTGGCTCTAGTTGCACAATGGACCTTTTCTAGCTTGTTAGCGGTTACCTTAAATGGCGTAAGAATGGCTTGCCGATACGGGTATAGGACGGCTTCTAGTCTTATGTTGAGCAGCCGGGAAGGTTTTGCACCATCTGAAAAGGAGGGTTCCTATATCTACTTGCCGAGTGAATCTAATGGCCCTAACTTGTTAGACGAACCATTGAGTGGCTTTATATGATTTTTAGTGTCTTGGGAGTAATTAACCCAATGCATTGGAAATCATGACTCGCAGTGAAAGTGTACACCTCTGCGCAGAGTTTAATAATCTGGTATACTAGCCGTGCCCACGGATACGGGTGGCCCGGAAAACTGAGGGAATAGATGTTCACTGATGGATGATAATAATTAATGAGAATGAATGATGACTTTGTTATATGTTGTTTATGTACTATTCTTTATTCTTGTCTACATTGATCATGTGGTTATGGGAATTATTACTACCTTGTTGCTAATAATGCTATAAATGCTAATTCTTTAAAAGCTAAATGCAGTAATCCAATGTCAGCCTTTTGAGCCCCATGAACCCCATGTTATATTTGCTGAGTACGACATGTACTTACGCGCTTGCCTTTAATTTTTATTACTTTGGAAAATCCCGGATGGGTACCAGATGTTGGAGCTTGTCTGTGTTTGTGAGAAGTGCTAGGCATATGTACCCCCAGTCAACCGTCCCTGTGAAAATGGAGTCTGAAGAAAAGTTTAGCTACCGTTCCGCATTACTCTGATGTAAGTGTTAAATATAAGTATGTTTTCACTATATAACATTGTTTTTTGATACTGCTCCCTCTGTGGTTGTATGTGTGGACTTTCTGGGCACACATATGGCATACCTGGTTTCGTCTTTAAAACTGGGTGTTACATTTACTCCTAGTATAGGAGAACAACATTTTTAAGGTGGATCTAGATGAAAGTGGAAATAACTGTGCTTACATCCTAGAGTAGGAGTAATGCATATGTGGGTGGAGTGCGTGAGTGATCTTGATTTTAAAAGCATGACAAGACTCTCCTAAGGTATATTCCAAAGGTTGACTAAACTCAATGTAAAGCAAGCAGCATGAATATGCAAGGTTTTCTTAATTCTAAATGTATCATATATGGCTTTGGTAGGAATTTAGATTTTGTCATACAAGAGCTCATCATGTAAGATTTTAGATTTTCGAAAATAAATCTCCAGAACTTAGTAATGCTAGGAATAAGATAAATAGCAGCTTAGACCTTCATGTATCATATCAATCAATTACCTAGACTTTAGCTCAAGCATATGCCTCCACAAATTTTAGGTTTAGAGTAAATTCTTATATCAAAGTAGTCATGTCCAAAACCTAGGAGAATCCATGGTTAAAAACTAGGCACTTGAAAGAAATTATAGTAGAGCAACTATTCATCATTTCCATTTTAAAAGATTAGAGAGAGAGTTCTTCGAACATACTTTAATTATTAAATCTAACACACACTATAGCTTACTAAAATAAAACTAATAGTAACGACATACCTTAATCACGATGATAACGGGGTGCGTCTCCCCCAAGCTAATCCCTTCGATCGTGTCGAGCCTTCATGTGCCCGAATATTTTTGTGTTTTTCTTAATTAAGGGTGAGCCTTCATGTGCTCACATATTTTTGGCATTTTTAAATTTTCCTATGATACTATTGTGAACCTTCATGTGCTCACATATTTTTGGTATTTTATGACTATATAAAGTAGACTCGATAATCGCCTAGGTATAGTTACCTGATAACTAGGGGATGCTTCTTCCCCAAGCTAGATGTTTGCAATTCTTGATGTTGATGATCTTCAGAGTGAGCTAACCAGCAACGGTTCTGGTGCGTGCCACTGATAGACTCTCTCTTTGTCATAATGTTGTTCCTGCATAATTATACTCCAATAAGAAAACCAAAACTCGAGACTTGAATTTAATAAGAGGTTAGCGGTCAGCCAGTAAGTGATTGATTATTCTTTGAGTTGATTTAAATTGATAGGTTCTAGCAGGATGCGCTTTTTTAGGATTTTATAGATTAATTATATAGAAATTAAATATATGAGTATTATATTTTTATGCCTCCACAGAGACTATTTATTCTTATGGGGCTTAGGCTTTTTTTCATAATGCAAGAAAGTAAATATAGAAGCTATTATTACTATTTATTTATTTTTTTATACCACCACAGTAAATATTCCTACAAGGTTACCATAAGTTTATTCACATGGGACTTTCAGTATTTTATGATGCAATAAATGAAGCAATAAAGATTTTTATTTTTATTTTAATATTGATGAAGATGAATATATTAAAGTAAAATTATTAATATAGATAGAAATACTAATTAATTAGATAACTATCATATTACCTTATGGCAAGGGTATGGAATTTTAAGTTTACCGATAGAACTTCTTCTTCCACTCTTGTGTATCTCTCCATCTTGAGAGATAGAAATCTTGATAATTGCATACCTCTAGTGATGATGGTGTCACCTTTATTCTTTAATTTGGCCAACAGGTTGAAGTAGAGCTTTTAATTATAGTTGGTAGCATCTTGCTCAATGTACATGTTCACAGAACTCTTACTTGTAAAATTAATAAACTTTGCTCGATGTGTTGTCCTGTTTGCAAAACCAGGGTCGAGATCAAGTGCATGGGCTCTGCTGGTGGAAAAACACCAACAAAACCAAATCTATTTCTTTATTTATTTTTCTCTATCCTTAAGCACATTGAACAAGATAAAATCGGTGTTACATGAATTGTATATTTATGACATGAGTGGTAAGATCAAAAGATTAAGCATTTAATGTTACATTTAAGTTCACATGATAGAAAAGAATAAAATTGCTTGACCAATGGAAGGATTGTC
Source organism: Chrysopogon serrulatus (assembly GCA_015844335.1). Taxonomy (NCBI): domain Eukaryota; kingdom Viridiplantae; phylum Streptophyta; class Magnoliopsida; order Poales; family Poaceae; genus Chrysopogon; species Chrysopogon serrulatus. The sequence continues at coordinate 4,425 of JADLZL010000283.1, read as the reverse complement.
TATCTAAATAAATTTTCACATGAGTATGACTATCATCTTTCCAAGGTTGAATATAATATTTTAGCTTGTTTGGTTAAGACTGAGATTAAGAGAACGGTGCCATAAGCAATATTAAAAGACAGATCATGTTGAGTTAATTAGATTAATTAATTTAAATTGTAACTCTAACATGTTTATGTTTTAATTTATGTATACATCAAGATCAAGAGAAGAGCAGTGACCATTTACCTTAGAATATTACCTTCATCATTAGAGCGTGATGGCACTAAGTGATGAAGAGTAATTGACTGGTGGTGCTTTCCTTCTCTTGCATCTTGAGTTGTTCATAGACATCTTGGCTCCTTTATTGCACTCATTCTTTTGTCATCTTTTGCTTCTTTAATCTTTTGACTCTTTTCACTTCAATTATTATTATGCCTGCAATAGATTAGTGGACGATACATACCCGAGGGAGTATACAAATTTTGAGCACATGTTGCTTGTCCAGTATTTTATTTCCTTTTGTCTATGCTAATGAGAAGATAATATTAATATTATTTAGCATAGATCATATTTTATATAGACATGGCTTGAGGCAAAGTAACTTGTAGTAGAAGATAAAGTGAATGATTAATACTCATAGTTCTATCATTCATGATGAATGAACTATGTCTTCTTCTACAAAGTCATTAAAGTTCAGCATGTACCCTGTCTCATCTCTAATTCGAATTCATCCCATGACTTACCCAAATTAATTTTAAAAGTTTTCTGTAGGGGTTAGTCCATAAAATATTCAATGTCTACTACAGTATATTATCAGTTCAAAAATCAACCTAGACACCACGTCTAATTTGACTTAGGAAGGCATTCTAATCTAAGCACCACGCTTAATTCAAAAAGCCTTTGAAAGTAAAATCAATACACCTCTTAGTTCAAGAATCAAACTAAACACCATGTCTAATTATGACTCAAAAAAACATTTTAAACTAAGCACCATGCCTAATTTAAAAGGTGTGTGAAATTTCTCCAAACCTTAAGAATACTATACTAAACAATGGTAACATAAAAGTTTATCGAGTGTTATTCAAACAGAGATAAAAGAGTATGATTAATAAATTGAATAAAGGTAGAGACAACCAATATTAGCAAGACAGGATTTTCTAAATAAGCCCATTCCCCCAAGCTTAAATTTTGCAAAGTAAATATAAACTTGAGTGGATGTAATTTAAAGTTACATAGTGATTGGTTGGTCATACCTGTTGCTACCATTATTCATTTTCTTACTTCAAACCTGAAATGGTTAGTGACAAAAATATCCAAAGGAGTATTTTGATAATTATATTTCTATGCTAAAGGTGCAAACTTAATTCATTCATTCATTTTTTTTAGAGTGGTTATTTTTGGAACACAAAGTTGTTCCTAGAAAACCTTCTGACTATTATACTTTGAGTTGGTGAGGTGGTTTCCTCTAGAACATTAGCCTTTATGCACCTATATCAAGATTACAACGAGATCTATAATATTTATGATAAACATATGCATCTACAACCATCCTCTTAATGATTTTATGAATAGGTAAAATAAGGGGGGTTGAAGATCTCATGTGTGGTAATATTAAAGAGACCAAAAGATTCATGAGATTTCTCATATGAGCATGGATTTGATAAAGTGTTAATAAGATAATTCCTATGCTCATCAATGTAATCTCCCTTTCTAAACTCCAAGAGTGTCTCTTCATGGTTATCTATAGGCAACAAGTTTATTTCTATTATTTTATGCCTATGATATTCATTGGATGTTGTATCTTCTAAGATTTCCCATGAATTGATGCTTATAGGATTGGTCTCGTCTAAAGCTTTCTTCGAACTTGGATGAGTTCTATTTATTAAGGAAATTGATTTAAGCTCACCATTTGAGTCTAGACCAAGCTCAGATGCTAACACTAAGGCTTCATTCTCCTCCATCCATTCTTTGACAATGGCAAATGAGTTTTTCATATGTTCCATGCATTCATGCCATTGTTGATGTTGCTCTTCTTGATCATTTCTATAGTCTTTATAACTCCTATACTTTAGATATTCTAGTGAGTTTTTAGGGTCGTTATGAGACTTAGGAGAGAGAGTATAAGAAAGATCATTAGGATCAAGGATGGGTTTAAAGTTGGGTTTAGATATGTTATCTAATATGGGTATAGAAGGGGAGAAGATATGATTAATTCTTGAGTGGCTTAGCTCTCCTTCTATGGTGTCACTAGACATGCCATCCATGTATTCTTCTTGATGTCTTTTTGGAGGGAAAGGAAGTTGAGGACACTTTTTCCAAGATGCTCTTCTAAGAATGTCTGATTCATATCGATGTATGAGCATCTTAGCTAATTGGAAGTCTAAATCATCATTGTGAGGTTTTGATGGTTTAAGATTGATAGCTAAATCTTGGGATTGAGGTGATTGTGTTTCAGCTACCAAAACTTCCTCTTCTTATTCGGGAGATGATTCCTTCTCTTCCTTAGAGAGCTCAGAATAGGCTTAAACAACTTTTTCTAGCATCGGTCTGGCTTCAGTTATAGGCAAGTGAAGAAAAGCTCCTCCAGAGGCTAAATCAAGGGAGTACTTAGATTCCTTGGTAAGACCCAAATAAAAATGTTGAAGAAGCATAGGGTCTGGAAAACCAAGGTCAGGGCCAAATGTGATAAGTTCATTAAAACGCTCCCATGATTTACTAAGAAATTTTTGTTTTAGTTGCCTAAAAGTTAAAACCTCTTTTTGAAGGCTAGCTACCTTAGAGATGGGGAAGAAATGTAAACAGAATTCAGAGTATAACATTTCCAATCACCTTGCATACTCCCTACGGCTCGATTATACCAAAGTTTAGCTTTTTCCAGTTAAGAAAAATAGAAAAAGCTTCCATCTAATAGTCGTATTAGACATGCCAGCAATGTGCAAGCATGCATAGGTCTGCTCGAATTCTCATAAGTGTAAGTATGGGTTTTCATTGTCTTCTCCCGAGAAGGGTTTATCCCGAATCATTTTGATTAGACATGGGTGCAGCTCATAGCCAGGTGTTTTGATAGGTTCATTAGATTTTAGTGGCCTAAAGCTTTCACACATGCCATAAAAGCATATAGGAATAGAATTAAAAGCATCCATAAGGATGAACACAAAAATAATAAAGAGAATGGGAAAAACAAGAAAAGATAAAAGTATAATACAAGATTAAGCTAGACTAAGTCAAAATCAGCAAACCGTTCCCCGGCAACGGCGTCAAAAATACTTGTTGATATTTTTAACTGCACTCCATTAAATAAGTTTTAAGTAGGATTATCCGCAAGCGCACAGATATCATACCAGTGTCACATTTTACCCGGAGGTTTTAAATATCGTATCCACAGGAACAGTTGTGATGATGACAAAGTATATAGATTTAACCCTACAATTAGGCTAGATCATATCAAGAAAAAGGAAATAGCTATTGCACACTAGTTCCAATAACCGGTAAACTTTGTATAATATCGTCTTATCGGACAAGTGACCTGAATAGAAGAAGAAATAGAGTAATCTACCTACCAGACACCTATAAGCCTATCAGTCCTATCAACGGGACGGGGACTACAGAGTATTCAACGCAGCTATAAAGTCACCTGCGCGAGCTACCACCTATCCGGCTGATCAGGCGACATTCATAAGTAAATCTAGCCTAGGCACCACGCCTACACTACGAAATACAACTCTAATCTACAGCGGCCTATAGATCAAAGTACTCGATATGAGATGTGAACCAAAGAACGAATAAGAACAATTTGCTTACTTGAATCGGAATGGTAAATACAAAAGTACCTCAGAACGCAGTTCCGGGCGAGGAAGCTGAATCCAGACGAATACAGCCACGAAGAAGCGCCGATAGGCCGGAGCTCCTCCAGAATCTCTACTCTTCTACTCAATGTCTTTAATCTCTAAATAAAACTAGATCTAGAAGAACTAGTCTCTCCTAATTGCTACATCTAGATGAACTAGCTAGAACTAGATGAACTAGACTAGATCAACTAGAGGACCCTAACCCTAATTATGTAGAGAATATGAAGCACTGGGGTGTAGAATGCCTCTTGGGGGGAGCCTTGGGCGTCATTATATAGGCCGAGGTGGAGTAGGGGCAAGGAACCGCCACGTCAGCGATCCGCGTCTTCATCTCATGTGCACCGTCGGATCAAACCGACCTAGAATCAACGTGGGGATGCTCTGCTTGGCTTCCAAGCAACCGTGAGAGGAAGATTCTAGAAGGCGGCAGCCAGCGGCCAACCTAAGGTGCCGACCGGCCCTAGGGTGGGGCCGGCCGGCCCCACCAGGGCTCCGCTGCGAGCCCCGCTGCTTCGGGTGTCTTCTAGACCCTTCCTGAGTCCGTTGATGATGTTGCTCCGATGTGGATCAATTTTGTGATAATTATGCACTATAA